>JAWNLP010000481.1:0-49635 GCA_035042265.1 Drosophila imparisetae | reverse complement strand
CAAAAAGTAATGAGACTGATTTTTTAGCCGCGCTTGTGGTAACACTGCGAACCTGAAACTTCGTTCGGTTAATCTCCCATCCCTCCTCTATCGATACATGTGCTCGCGACTTTCGTACGTTCGATAGTTCTCCAGCTGTGTTGTGTTTTCGACAACGTGTTTGAAAGGCGTGTCACGAATATGGAACGACGTAATATTGAACAGCGGTACGCGATTAAATTTTGCGTTAAACTCGGCGATTCTGCTACGGAAACGTACGGTAAATTGGTCAAAGTGTTCGGTGATGAAGCCCTGAGTCGTGCTCAGGTGTTTCGATGGCATAAAGATTTTAAAAATGGTCGTGAGAGCGTCGGGGATGAACCGCGAAGTGGGAGGCCGGTTGAAGCTCGAACTGACAACAATGTTCAGCGTGTGCGCACTCTCGTGCATCAAGATCGGCGGCTAACCATTCGAATGTTGGCTGATGAACTTAATTTGAAACGAGAGACCGTCAAAAAAATTTTAACTGATGATTTGTCCATGAAAAAGCTGTGTGCAAAGATGGTACCGAAGAACCTTTCGGCGGAGCAAAAACACGAGCGAATGTCCATTTCACAGGATTGTCTGGAACAGGTTGAAGCTGATCCAACTCTTCTCGATTGTGTAATTACTGGTGATGAAAGTTGGTATTTTCAGTACGATCCCGAAACAAAACGGCAAAGTCAACAGTGGCTGCCTCCTGGTGCAGCCAGACCGAAGAAGGCGAGAATGAGCAAATCAAAAGTGAAAACGATGATGATTTGCTTCTTTGACAGCAAGGGAATCGTGCACAAAGAGTTTGTACCACCTGGGCAGACCGTCAACCAACATTTCTACCTGAAAGTACTCGATCGGCTGCGAAAACGAGTCATTAGAGTCCGTCCAGAGATTGCCAAAACGTGGATCCTTCATCATGGCAATGCTCCATGCCATCGTGCCTTCAGTGTGTCGCAGTTTTTGACCTCTAAAAACATCGCAGTGTTGCTGCAAGCGCCCTATTCGCCGGATATGTCACCCTGTGACTTCTTCTTGTTCCCCCAAACAAAATTGGCCGTGAAAGGAACGCATTTTGAGTCCATAACTGACATCCAGATCGCCGTGACGAGGGTACTAAAGGACATTCCAGTCGAAGCCTTCCAGAAATGTTACGAAAGCTGGAAGAAACGTTGGAACCAGTGTGTAGTTGAGGGAGGGGAGTACTTTGAAGAGGATCACATCAATGTACCTTAATTTTTAAATATACGTATTTTATGGACTTAGTCTCATTACTTATTGGTCAGACCTCGTACATAAAATGCTTGCGGCTGCTGATACGAATGATATCAATATTAGAATATATTTTCGACTATAACTTTGGTATTTCATATCCGATCTTGATGAATCTTGGGCAGTTGATACAAAATATGTCAATGTATGTATATATGTCAATTAGAAGTGTCTGCTTTAAGGTTTTTACTTTATTGCTATCGAAAAATGATAGGCGTCGATATTTGCGTAACGGAGGCAGTTATCGATAAGATGAAAAAAACTTTATCTGCGCGTGTTGTACGCGAACCTATCTTAAAATTTTTAAGCTCGAAATTACGAAAGTCGCTCATATATATCAACTGTTGATCCTGGGGTCGGAGATGCTTCCTTCATCTTTATTCAGGGTATAGAACAATAACAAACAAATGACAGAAGCACCAAAAATGCTGATTTACAATTTATTAAAAAACTATTCGAATTTTAAGAAAATAATTTCAAAATAAGCTTAAGCCAAATCATTGTTTACACAATTTCATTGCTGATAACTTATAGATCAGCTTCAAACAAGAATTTATTATTTATTTCATATAAAAAATGTAAAAATTCCAATGAATGAAAGAATTACATGCAAGATATATATATTTAAATCACAAGTGATGTAAATAAAGCAAAAGATTATTTTTGGAGTTGTTTTAAATTAGTGGTGAAAAACAAAATGCGCACAGTGGGCCGCGAAACGCAAAATTTGATTTGAATTTTTTTTCAATAAATTAAGGTATAATTTTTCATGACTTCCTTTTTTTCAATTTCGAAGGACCAACATCTGATTCTCATAATGCGCGTTTTGCTTTTGATTGCTTTGATGTCCATTGAAAACTGTTGGGGATTTTGTGAGGCCTGATTTGTAAATATTTCAAATGAAAACAGAGGCGAACAGGCAAATGGTAATATGAAATCCTCTAGCGTAACAGACAGTGACTTAATACCAGAAATTTCTTGGTCGAGTGAATGCGAAGATTGTCCAAGTTACAGGTGCAAAAACTTCCACGTATTGCAGTCGTAGTCACAGTCACAGACTTGGGTTTTGGTTTTGGTTATAGTCACACAGGCTGACACTTAAGTATCTTGTAATTTAATGTCGCTTTCTGCAATGATTTTGCGAAATAATTGAACGAATTGCGCACGAAGTTAACAAGTAAATTTGATAAAAACATATTTCCCATATTCATTTATGTTTATAAGTACGCAAGTGTGATATGTAATAGTTTCCCGTTGCGCTACAGCGATTTTCTAACTTTGTATGAGTTCATAGTAAAAGGCTGAGTTTTGTACACATCTGCATGAAGCGAATAATAGCTGCTACTTGCCTTACGATTTATAATTTGAACAAATTGCTGGAATATTAGAGTAACGCATGGGACAAAATCGGTTGCGAGCGGCGCATATAAATATGAGTGTGCAACTGCCACAAATATTAGTTTGATATATAGTGTCACAGCGCAGTGACAAGGCTGATACGCACACACACAACAAGGATTAAGGATTCGTGACAGTAAAATGGATATTAAATACCTTGTCCTCTTTCATCTAATTGGCATATTGCATCTGCTAAGTTTCTGTGAAGCGATTCCAAAATTTGAAAACAAACCAAAGTGAGTTTTTAATAACAATTACAACTCGGATTATATTTGTATATATTTATATTAAAAAACATATCAGTAATTGGTATTAAGAATTTAAAGAAGCTATTTTTTTGGCTGTCAAGTGTTTTTGTCTTTTTTTATTTATATACTAATGTAGTATACATTAAAAAAAATAATATACCATAAAAAAGAAGTTACTAAAAAATAAACAAAATATTAAAAATGTTTAAAGTTTTAAAAGTTTGTACTTAAGTGTGTTAATAACAGTGATTAAAAAAACTTTAAACACTATCAACGTATGTAAGCTAAAGCTAAAGCTAAATGGCGGGAAAACATTCTAGGTATTTATGCAAATATTTATAAAATATTCTAGGTATTTATGCAAATATTTATAAATACCTTGAATGTTTTCCCGTCATGGACCGCACTAATTTTCTATCCGGTCGGTAAATTTTCAAAACACTTAAAAAACCGCTGTAAACAATTAGATGCAAAATTAGCTTTCGCTCACACAAGCTTGCCCACATTATTTATTAAATTTCCAATCAATTTATTTTATTAAAATAATTAATTTTAGTTTATAAATTGAAAAGGCAAATGAAAATAAAAAAAAATGTATTCTTTTAGCTTGGCCTCTAATTATCAAATATTTAAAACTATTAAAAATTTGATTAAATTATGTATTAACATTTCATGGACCAGTCCATTTTTCAATGATTCGAAAAATCATTTTTGCCTTCCCAAAAAGTTCACTGAAAAATAATGCGATTTTGGTAAAAAAAAAAAATAGTTTTTTAAATCAAGTTTTAAGATGAGCAGTAGAAAATAGCTTAAGTTTAATCTATTTTATTTATTTATTTAATTTCAACTAATAACAGATTAATTAAATTAAATTAAAATGTTTTAATATTATAAATTTAAAAAAATATATACATATATATATATATAAAAGTAAGGATGAATTAATTAAGATGTTAAGAAGGTTCAGGCGATTACAAGAAAGTGAGAAGTTACGGGTAAGTTTTGAGTGAACATAAAAATGAATGTTAATTAATCAGTTAATTAATTACTTAATCAATCCATATTTTATTGTATATTTCACATTATATTACTATTTTAGGGCATACGTAGAGAATTCGCAATGGAGTCGAGCATATCAAAACGAGAACAAAACTCAGTTGAAGGAGCTGGAGACGGCATCAACCAAAGATAGACTAGAGCGTCTGGGCTACACTACTGGATATGGTTCATTAAACGTATGCTTAACAAAATATTCAAATAAACAATAATAATTATAGATTATGGTTCACTAGGGTTACCCGAGTAGCACAGGACTTTCGGCGTATAATCCCATTAAACTGGATCTGGGTGGGGTCGTTTTGGGCACCCTCGTTGGCATTGGGGCCATCATCCTCATACCCAAAATCCTGTCTGCCTTTCATGGTGGTTACGGAGGCTATGGGCGCAGTGAGTAGAAGGAAAATTATTATTATTATTATTAGTATATTAATAAAACAATTCTGAATGTGTATTAAGGCGAGGACGAGAGTGATTTAGCGTCTTTGGGCAGCATGATAAACAGAATTGACAATGTGCTCGGCCAGAACAACATCGATTCAACAAGTTGCATGCAACGCGCCGTTTGCGGCTATATTCGTTCCACCGAGAGCAATATAAAGACCGGAGTATCGGATCAGATGGATGAATTCATTCACATGCTATCTGGGTAAGTTCAAAAATGCAATATTTGTTTACATATTTGCATACTGAGCGGTTGAAACGTGCAGCTAAAAATAAATTGTTTATAATACCAGACGAATTCAATCGGAACAACTAAAGCGAAAATATTTTCCCTTACCCATAAGTCTTATAAGTTCATATCTCTTTTTCTTGTGGCTAAATTAAGATCATTGTTTGACTCGACAAGATTTTTTTGTTACTATCTAAAATATGCCTTAAATAGTTCAATTATAATCGATCTGCAATATTCTATAGCATACTTTATAGTGTATGAGATGGCAACTAGGGAAATTATCCTTCTCTATTTGATCGTCCTAACTTTTCTGTTCCTATTAGACCTTTTTGGAATAGTGTATTTTTTCTATAATTATTTTCATTTAAACAAATCTTTGACTATGTTTAACTGTGGGAAATTTATCTCTATTATTATTCCACAATCTGAGATATTTTCCTATTTCTTCTGATTTTCTTTGCCCCTCATTCGCTCTCTCTCTCTCTTTTTTTTATATTTTGATTGGTTTTTTTTGTTTTATATTATTGACATTTTTAATTTTAATTTAGCTGTTGCTTTTAAATTTTAATCAATTAATTTTAATTTATTTGATTTTATTTTTAATTTTCAAATTTGATTTTTTTTAAATTAATCGCTTAAAAATAGATCAAATGAAAAATGTTTTATTTTTGTAGAAATTCGCTAGTGGACTATCTTTTGGATGGTACTGCAATTAAAGAAGCCTTGGAGCATGGAAAGGAGATAAATGACAAACCTTGCGAGGAACTGTACGCTTCCTGTCCATTGGATAGTAAATCGGCCACTAACGTTCTAATGAAATTATTGCCCAAGAAGCACAAGCAAACAAAGTTAAAACCGACAGGGTCTAATACAGAATCATAAGTCTATACAACAAAGTGTACAAGAATGTAAGTTTAGATTCATGTTATGAAAAAGTTATCACAAATTATCATTTTGACATGTAAAGCAAAAATATCAAATGTTAATAAATCACAATTCAATACAAACAAAAATTGGGGTTTTCTTCAATTACAACACGCTTATAAGCAGTATCTTACAGGCTGACTAAAAGTACAGCTCCAAACTGCTGTTGCACTCAGTAACCGACTGCGAAATACCCTGATACCATATTTAATACCATCTGATAACTGGTGCCACATAACATGGTGGGTGTAGCCAAGAAATACCGATCCTTGAAAGAGATTTTTATGAATCTACCGATCAAGTTTGGCTTTGAAATTGCGCATAGATATATAGATATATATCCCTAGGGGAAGAGTTTTCTAATAACGTTCCTTAAAAGTTTGGAAATATAGCTCCTAAATTACTGAAGAAGGTTTTTAGCAATCTTCCTTTCTATTTTGGTAAGTGTAGCTCTTAAATTGCGGGAGATAAGGACTTTTATCGTTTTTGTAGCCCTGAGTGGGCGTGGTCCAACATTTTTTCCAGATTTTTTTTAAGGCTGTTACTGGCAATCTACCTATCAAATTTGGTGCCTCTTGCTTTCAAATTATTTCAAATATTATATATGCGCATTTCAGATTTTTATGATTCATGATTTGTAACATTTATTTTGATTTTATATTTTATCTAACAATTTTATTTTTCAACTGAGGACTGTCTTCATTTAATACTAAATAAATAACTTTAAATTCTTGTTGTTTGTGGGCTTATTTAAAAAAAAAAAAAAAAAAAAACGAATTTCAAAGACAGACAACCAAATTTTTTTATTCAAACACCGATCTTTGATTACCAGATTCAGGAATTCCCTTAAAAATATTACTAAATTAGCAAATAATGTAAATAATTTCCAATTGATCACTACCCGCAGTGAAAATAGCAAACCAATATGGTGTATGTAAATAGCAACTTTATTATTCGGTTAATTAGATCTGAAGATGATAATGCCTCTACTTTTACGATGTGCAATTGGAGTCAAGCAATAATTGGAGTTGCTTTTCCTGTCTTTCGATTATCGGCAGCCAGTGCTCAGAAGGAAATACGAAATCGGGTGAATCCATCTTTTTGATTTCATCCAATTTTTTAAGCACACTTTTGCGATGCGAGCTCTTATCTTGTATTATCGCCTCTAGTCTATCCACTAAATTATTTGATTCTCGCACCAAGTCATCAATGGACTGCAGCAGGGCATACCAATCAATTGTCTGTCTCCCGACTAGGGTATTCCCTCTGAGCTGAAATGGAATAGGGATAAAGCTGCGCCAGGGCTTAAGAGGCTCAATGATGTATGGAATGAAATGTTTTGTGGCTTCCATATCGATTACGTCATCGTCAAATTGCCACGATGCCAAAGTTGAATTAAACTTCCTAAACTTAGCTTCCAATTGAGTCTCACCCTCGGCTGAGTCAACTGGCCACGGGATTGTGGCTTCATTGACAGCAATTGGTAAGAGTGTTTGCGTTGAGACGTCTGCCGTATCGATGGCATCCGTCATTTGTGATATGGAATAGTTTAAGACGTCTGCAAGAAAGACAAGTTAGTCGAAAATTGATAAGTATAGTTAATCTTTCGATTGTACATTGCTCGACGCCATCCTTTTTAATGGAGTACTGGCCATCCGTTAAAATTCCAACATCCTTCAGTAAAATTAAATCGCACTGCACATCGACGGAGGCTTCTTTCAATAGTTTCGCGGGCTCCAAGTCTGTTTGCAATGCCACATTGGTCTTGCCAGCTCTCAAGCGTCTACAAATCGAATATATCTAATTATGTTGTAATAAATCAATTGGAATTTATGCACATACCTGGAAGCATCAAGTAACTTGGCTCGGAGCAATGCATTCTTGTCCGGCTTGGAGAGAGTTGAAACGCTGACAGCTCGCCAAGGAGGCCGCTTCGATTCATTTTCCTTTTCAGACGCCAGTTCTTTCATGCGTTTCCAACTGCTTTTTGCTCTAAATATATTCAATTCAAATGTTTCTTAATTAATTGACCATCTTCCGGCTTTAATCAGTATTTGCTGGGCTTTGTTGTGCACCTAAATTCCAAGATTGTGCATTAAAAATGGGTAAAACGATAAAATTGGTTTTCTGCAAATGTATGTAACAGGCAGAACGAAGCATCTCCGACCCGACATAACGGGGCTCTGCAGAAACACACAAGAACATATTGACGCTCGCGTCGATTATCATGTCATCTCTTTCTCACACATTTGCTGGCATATTTACACATACAGAAAACATTTGCGGCTGCTGTTAGAAATGAGATCAATATGAGAATATATTTTCGACCATTACTTGGGTGTTACCTATGCGATCTTGATGAAATTCGGGCAGCTGATCAATAAGATTCTGTCTTTAAAATTGTAGCGTTACTCGCTATCGGAAATCGAAATGTATTCCTGAAACGGTGGCAGTTATCAATAAAATAAAGCAAACTTGATTTGCGCCGGGTACACGAGAACCTATATTCCAAATTTGATTTTTTTAACTCTTATAGTCCCTGAGATACGCGTGTCCATACATACGTATTGACGGCTCGGCTGTTGATCCTGATCAAGTATATATAGAAGCATCCTTCTGTTACGTACATTTGCACAAAACCATTGTAATCATTTTACCCATTTCGAATCGGTTTAGGATATAATGAGTAAATAAATTTTTTAAATGAAGTTACAAAACAAAAATAATTACAAATCATAAAATTAGTGCAACAACTATGAAAAGCTATCCTAGATACAACAAAGAGTCTTGCAGCTGCCTTTATATAACTGCAATTGATATTTTAATAAACTGACCGATTGTTTCCATAGTAGTGTGAAGTTTATTTTTTTGCTGGGATTTTGTGTGCATTTAAATCTGTTATTTAGACCAACTCACCTGATTGAGGCAGCACTTCGACTGTTGGCTGTGAAAACAGTTTGATGGTCTTCCACGCTTGGGGGGGACTCACTATTTTCCGACGAGGTGGCGCCGTTGTTGGAGTTGGAGTTGGAATTGTTTTGTGCTTGTGTCTGTGCCTTGCTGCTCATTCTACTGATTCTTATTGCATGCTCACTGTTTAAATTTTGATTGTATGCCTTTCTTGTACAAGGCAATTTAACTTCCGTCAGTGAATTGGTAACTGCGTTTTCGCAACCCAATATATCGATGCCAAACAATTTGCGCCACTCGCGTTGCTATTGGCAACACTTCAAAATAATTTCCGTATATGCAAATAAAAAAGAAATTGATGACCTGAGACAAACAAATTGTCAAAAGACTTAATTTAAATTTGTACATGACCTTAGAACCACTAAAAATCTTTACTTTAAATTCATACATGCTTTTTGAGCCACAATAAATCGAAAGATAAGGCAAAATAAGGTTCGAAAAATATTACATCTCGGATATTGTGCACTAAATGACCTTAATTATTAATTATTATTATTAATTAATTAATTAAAATGGTTGCATTCATTGCTTTCTCTAACATAGAATCAATTGTTAAACAGTTCAGATTCTGATAAAAAATTGTTGTGTAATGAAGAAAGTTTCATTATAAACACTGCTAGATATCTATTGTTTATATTTATTTAATGAACATAAAATTATAATTTTTAATTTATGACTTTAACAAATAAACAAACTAACAATCAGACGCTTGCTTGCTGTGCCATACCATCTGGTATTGACCAGAGTCAATTGTGGCTGTAGGGCAGTTGCAGAAAATCAACAGATTGCCCCTTAAAGATTTTTCCCAACTCCAGTTGGAGCAACTGATGCAAAGATTCGCCACTGTGCTTATAGATCCATTCGCCGGCAACATAATCGAACCGTTTTGGACCGCTTGTGGGTGAGCTGAGCCAAATCTGTTTGTTGGGCGTCTGTCGATTGATCACATAGATGCCGTTCGCTGGGCCAAGATTTACAGTTAGCACACCATCACCATAGGCCACATCGCTGCCAGAAAGATCTGAGGCACTTTCGGTCAGCTCTTCAATGTAATCGTAGAGTGCATCCAACGTTTGGGAGCAGACACGGTCATAGGTGACGGTATCTAGTGGGGATTCCGGCTCTGTTATGCTGCTAAAGAATCTGCTTGTTGGTTTTTTAAATCCCGGACTAGTGTTGCTCGCAACAGTCACATTGTTTAGATAACTCCTAATTGCAATGACACCTCTGTGACGATTTCTGTATACAACTTTTTCCGCAACTCGCAAATAAATACCGGCTCGATTCATCTTTTGGTTATTTACATACGACTGCGTGCAGCTAGAGTTGCCAACTAGCGTGAGACTTCAGCTGATTTTGTGTGTGAGTTGCCAGCTTGACAAATAAATGATAAAACACTATGTAAAATATCTATTTATAAACAAATTTTAAATTTTATAAACTGTTTTTTAAACTTCTTAAGCGCCAAAAATTATGCACTTGGCTTGGCGCTTAGTCAAAGAAAGGTTTTTAAGCAACGCATATAAATTTCTTTCAGTTAGTTTGCAGGATTCCAATTCAACTTGTATATTAAATTTTAATTAAATAAACATAATTTTAAATATTTGCGAAAATCAGGCATGATCTGACAACTGATGTTAAACTTGCCAATATTAGCAAAACCAAAAAACTTTTCATGTGCTCTAATTTACGCACAATTTTTTCCCGTTTCTCGTATTTAAAAATTGGAGCACGAAAGTCGGAAATTAGACCTCTCTATAGGAAAGCTATCTTACTTGGTAATAATAAAATAACCCAATGATATTTGCAGTGATTGGTGAACCTTTCTTAGCATATAGCTTTCAGTTTATATTACTCTCCTTTCCACTAATAAATAACTGTCCAACAAACATTACAATTGAATTTTATTTGTAAGATTATTAAACAAAATTATGTGTTTTGATAAAATGCGCTTAAGATACGGAAAGGTTCAGTGTTGAAGCCGTCTAGGTGTGGTCTGCCAGTTCTATAGCAGCATTCTGAGAACAATTCCACGCTGTCTCGATGGAACCAGTAGTTTTTAGTGTTGCTGTTGGAGTTTGGATTAAGTGTGTTCAGTTGGAAGACGCCAAAGTGAAAGACTCGTCCGTCCGTCTGAGCGCATTGCACAACAATCGGTTTCTGAATATCTCCGTTGAATGAAGCGCCGTACAACTGCTTAGCCCGGGTAACAGCCGCCACAAAAGCCTTGAGCAAAGTACGTCCGTGGAATTGAGTTGGCGTCACTTCGGAGCCGTGCACATTATTAACAATACTTTTGTTGAAGAACGTTAAAATTGTGTGCGGATGGGAACAACTTATTTCGCGCCCAATCGCTAAAATTGTATACGAAATATTTTAACATATTATCAACGACTGTATAACTTTACGGATTACTTACGATAAAAGTTGTCTTCCGTGTATATGTTCCGCCTTGGCATTGAAACTGTGCATTTCATCGGATAAAGATCTGGCAATTCCCCACTGTATTTACCCTTGATGGCATCGAGGGCACGGGAAGAGCTTATAAAGGTCTCGCCACTGACTGTAAGGGCGAGCAAGTCATTGTCCTTAGTTACAGTTGTTTTAAATGTAACATTGTCGATGATCCTTCGCCGCTCGGTCAGAGGACGACCTGCCAATTTCTCGATCTCAAACAATAGCTTGTTTACCAAAAGGCGACTGAAAAATATCAATACCAATATTAAACAGTTAATAAGACATGGTTAACTTAGCAAACGTAAAACACTTAAGCTAATACAAAAATTACAACATTAATTTTCCCGAGCTTAACACTATTTTCCTAATTGTAGTTCTTAAATTATTTCTGTGCTATTGTTCGAATTTGTGCATATATACCAAATATCTAGGTTTTATCTATAAAAACGCTGATTGATCATTAATCAACTTACCGAAAAGGGTGAAAAAGATAAACTTAAATGGTGTTTAATAAGTATATATGAGGGATACAGATAGGACACTTGCTGGTCAAATATAATTTCATAAAGATAGTCTCCTTATTGAGTTCTAAGCAAAACACGGGAATGGAAACATCAAAGTTTGTTTTCAAAACTTAATAAAATATAATAATATAAGATTGGAGGAGCGACACACTTAGTTATTTTACTTTGCTAAATAAATTTTTGCAAAATTAGAAATTAGGGACAATTAAAACTTTCAAATTATTATTCTATAATATAATTCAAATTAAACTAACAAAAATTGTTTAGTATTCGTATTAGGAAACTTTGTGGAACTATTGGTAAAGAACATTTTCAATTCTAGGCTTTTGATTCATCTGAAAAGATATTGTGACTCATACAGTAAATAAAATAAATAAATAAAATAAAATAAATAAAATAAATTTAAGCTTAAGGAAGAAAATGCATAAAATATATACAAATCTAAAACTTCAGACGAAGCTAGTTATATAGATATATATTTGTATATATATTTATATAATCAAAGCTTTCTTGGTGGGATAGCATGGCGTGTATTCTAAAATATTTGCACTAAATAAATAGGTAAAATATTAGTGGAAAACTGAGTTAAGTTTTGTACGTCATTTAAAAAGTTTTTGAGCTTCTATGGAAATTAAGTATTTCACTTAAATTACACACTTTACAATAATATCAATAATATATCGTATCACATAAGAACTTCACAAATATTATAGAGCGAATTCGTAGGGCACAAAATATATAAATCGTACATAATAAGTATATAAGCAATAAAATCAATATTATAAGTATAGAATAGGTATATACAAATACAAAAAAGTATGATAAATATATAAATATAAAAACATAAAAATAAATATTGCTTAATGTTGAAACCCCGATTAAACTAGCTCTAGACCTTAGTGCTTCAAATCTTATTTTAATGAGAACAATCGAATTTTAAAAAAGTGAAAAAGTATTAGAAAATGTTGAACAAATGTATTAGAATCAGGTTGTAGGAAGAAAAAATGTAAAAAGGGACTATAAAATAATATAGGGATATAGATGTCTTTTGGAATCTTAGATCATTGATAGCAAATTGTGAGCAACGACTCTTTTTGCTTAAAGGAAGAATACAGATCAAGACTTTACGTCGGAGCTGTCCAACATGTCATAAATATAAGTAATATTATTAATACTAGTCACTTATTAAAAAACTTACTTGCGTCTTTCGTGGGAGATGCCGTAAAGACGGGGTAAATTAAAAGCTGGTCGATCGATCAGTTTGATCTTTGGCAGTTTTACTTGTTGGGCATCCAGCAGATGGGACGAAAAGATGGCATTCTGAACAGATCGATCGATGGATTTCGGCAACTGCCCATTAGAAATAGCGTCCTCGATCTGTGGTGGAAAGCTGTTAATCTCGATTGTATTGGTCAAAACCTGAGCTTGAGGCAATCCTCCGACGAGAACGTTGTTATCCGTAAAAACATGACGGGCATTCGTATGCCAATTTGGATGAGTTTGGTCTTCAGCAATCGGCTTTACGACTGGTCCCATAATATCCACCCTGCGTATGCAAACATATTTAAGTTTATTTCATTTACCATTTATCTCGATTCCACTTACAACTTGAGCTCTTTTTGGGGACTCAGCACATCCTCGGGGGATTTTACTTGAATGCCAAGTCTTATGAGCTCAGCAGCTGCGCCGGTCTCCTTGGGGACACGCCTGCCTTGCACTTGCCAGTGCTTTTTGAAATGCCACCCAATATGCTGTGCATACAATTTGTTAGTTAGCCGCATTTTTATCAATTTAATTCAACAAATTCGGGTTACACGAATCTCAGGTTATGAAATGCGACCAGCTGATTTTGTCGATTGATCATTAGCGGAACTATCGATAAAAACTGTATGCATTGTAAAATCGAATGCAATCAGTCGTATAGGGCTGTATTTACACTGAGCGACGTCAAGCATCAGCACTCGCAAATTTTCGTATATGGAATTGTAATAAATCATATATATTATCTCACATATTTTCTTCAAACTACGTTTGTAAAATTAAAATGTGGAGAAGCAATATTCAGCAATAATAATATCTAGTAGAATTTATTGCAAACTGTACACGACGTAATAATTTAAGCCATCATTTAATTTGTTAAATAAATCCCATTTCGGATATGATTATAGGAGCCTAAGTTTTTTAATTTAAATAAGTCTACTAGAGTTGTTAAATTTCAAAATTAATTTGAGATATCGCAAAACGACTACTGCCAGTGAGTTTCGCTTCATTGATGTCCCTCTGTGGTATGGTCTGCGAATTTTTGATTCTGATACCTACACTTCGGAATTAAAATCACCGGTTCCGGTTATTGGTTTTTACAAATAGGGCTTAATTTCGGTTCCGTCTTCGGTTCTGCAATGTAATTAGTAAATTTCTGAAAATAAGTATATTTTACAAAATAGTTCCTGCCATAAGCAGTTTTTTTAACTATTGTTTTTATATATTTAAATTGTTATTGCGAACGAATTTGGTTTTTTGTTTTTATATTTGAATGGAATAAACAAATTGATCGAAATATGCATTTAAGTGTAGAATATGGCCAATTTCACAGAAAGGCCAACCTGAACCGAAATATTAAATACTC
This sequence comes from Drosophila imparisetae, assembly GCA_035042265.1. Taxonomy (NCBI): domain Eukaryota; kingdom Metazoa; phylum Arthropoda; class Insecta; order Diptera; family Drosophilidae; genus Drosophila; species Drosophila imparisetae. Next base: position 35,472 of record JAWNLP010000481.1, on the reverse strand, counting down.
ATCGGAGTTTTCTAAAATTATTAAATAAAAAATGTTCTGCATTTTAATAATATATATATAATGTAAAGGACATTTAAATGCAAATCTACACACTGATGAAATGTTCTGTAAATTATAAAAAATATGTTTGACATCAATAAACGGAGTTTTCTAAAATGAATTTAAAAACAATTATCAGAATTTTATTACTATATAAATATGTATATGTGAAATGCATTTATGTGAGGAACGGTTTCACAGGCAGTGTTCTGTAAATTGAAAATGAATTTTTGAACCAAAAAGAAACATCTAAAAAGTAAATGCACCTCATTTAAATAAAGAAATCTTTGTAAATTCCAGTAAAATGATGTGCTTTGTGGCACAGTCAAGTCACTTTAATATGTGTTCATTGTTCGACTTAATGTGCAACTGTACAATTTACTTAGAATTAGTCGTGAATTATAATTTGTTAAACAGGCGCACACTTGTAAAAATATGGTGCTTACTTAAAAAGGTACACACTTTAAACTAGCAGAAGACGCAACACACATCATCATTTTCTTTGAATGTTTTTTTTTGTTTTTGTTTTTTGTTCTCGCTGTTACACACTGGATTTCAATATAATCTTAATCATTTAAATCTAGTCATCATTTAAGAAGGCTAAAGGATCAGCTTAAATTGCTAGCGCATGCGGTATGTATTTGATTCCTGAATCTCGGACAGATCCCCCTTAAAATGGATGTCTATGACAAAGTCCAAGTCGCGATTGTTGCGCTCATTTGGCTTCATTTGAAAGGTGCCGTTGATCTCCTCGTTCTTCTTCGCCGTCATGTGGTCGTCCAGGTAGAATACTGTCTGCTTCCAATGCGTGTACGTCGAGTCCGGCGATGTGCTGAATCCCAGACGCTTGTGGCACTTGGTGAACTCAATATTGAAATAGGTGACCAAAGCTTGCACAAAATCATTGCGCTTAATTGTCAGATTGAATTTCGAGGAGAAATTCAAATCCGCCTTTTGCACCGTGTACAAATCGACTTCCTTCACCATGCAAGCCGTGGACACGACTTGTTTGGGATCGACAACATCGACGAGGGGCTCCGTGACGGCCACCTTCCTAATACAGCTCATGTCGAAGCCGTAGACATCGTCCCACCAGTTGATCTTCTCGTCCTTATACTGGCGATCCTCGATCGCTGTGATATAGAGTGTGCCCCGATCCGGGAACATCATTCCATTGGGCTTTAGCCATTTGTCGCGCGCATACAATACCGTATCCAGCATGGACTCGTAGAACAGACAGTAGCTGGAGAGGATTATATGTGTTGTTTTTATAACAATATATTAAATCTATAGATTATATACCCCATCCACTCGGAGATTATAATGTCGACTTTCTCAATTCCACCAGGCAGCTCAATTTCCTCAATTTTCCCCTTGACTACGGTAATAATTTCCTGCAAATTATTGTCGATTATCACTTGGCGAGCGAACTCAATAATATTCGAGCAGTCAACGGCAATCACTTGGGCCGCACCAGCCTTGGCGGCGAACATCGACAAGATGCCCGTGCCGCAGCCTACATCCAAAACAGTCTGCAAAGGATTCAAAATCGAACTTTAAGAAATGATGCAGCAATAAAACAAGCTGAATAAACACATGGAAATCTTGGCTCATATCAACCTATAATATGACCACAGTCGAAGCCTACCTTGCCCTGGAAGAGATGCTTGTTGTGGTACATCGCATTGCGATAGGTCACCGTCCGCACCTCATCCTTGAGCATCTCCTCGTGGATGCCAAAATGGGCATACGAATCAAAGTAATAATCCCTTGAGGTCATCTCATCCGCATTGCCGCTTCCATCACGAGGAGCAACAGCAGCCGGAGAAGGAGCAGAAGCAGATGCGCTGGCAAGTTTCTTTAAAACATTGTTCGAGTTCGCCGCATTTCCGATTGGGATGAGGCCGGTTGTAGGCTCGACACTCGCTTCCATGGCTATATCTGTTGAAGACTGCACATTTACGCTTCAGTTAGCCATTCGCAATTTAAAGAATATTTTTGCTTACCATTTTGCACGATTTTATTTGGCTTTAGTTGTGAGGAATCAAATAGATTTGGCAATGCGAAAAGAGACCGAACTGCTTCCCTCCAAACACACGCGAAAAAGTGCTACCAAGCAGTTGCCAGGGATGCTGCAAAAAATTCGATAAATATCATTCACGATATATATTGTGACACATATATATCGATAGAAATGTAATTTTTTCAGAAAATAAACAATTAAAATGTTAGAATTTTCATAAAATATTTCAATAAAAAAATCAAGTTGTATGTATGGAAATAATCACCATCTTTACTGATTTGTAGCAAACTTTGGCTAAAAACTTAGAGATATTTTCAATTTAGTAGTGCTGCTAAACTGTTTCATCAATTTTGCGTAATATCAAGCCTTATCAAATAGATAAAAAGCGAAAATAATATGCAAAAATTGTTAGTTTTATGCTCAAGATCTGAAAATTTTTATCATAGTATAAGGATATTATTCGCATGAAAACCATATATATAATAATAGTTAATCGTATTCCCATTATTTTTTTTAATTTCAAATTTGGAAGGCGACTGCTTATAAGGTCTTTCAAATATCCCTCGAATTAAGTATGCAGCATATTAGGCTAATAATAAAATGATTTCAAAATTGACAGACAAGTTAATATTTTTAAGCACGACATTTAATTATTTTTTTCTTATTTATATGTATGGAGTGGTAATAAACGAAAACAATATATTTATGGGCGACATAACCTACAAAATTCCAAATATTTTATAAAATACTTCGTTTGAATTCAATTTACTGTTAGATACACATCCATAAAAATCAAAATAAATAAAAAAAAGAAAATATAACAAATTCATGTAAAAGTACGGTTAATTCTTAAAGTTAAATAATGCTAAGCCATATACTAATTACATATGTGGTGGTAAAAAACTAAACGTTGAACAACGATTCAAGGATTCTGTGGAAATAGCAAATAAAAGTGCGCACAAAAACGAGATGAAAAAAAAAAACGAAACTGATGGATGATGAATAAATGTGAAGATTACTCCACAATATAATTGGGATGCACGACCAGAAGCGGATCGTTGTCCAATTCATCCGAGCCCAACGCAATTTTGGAAAAGGGCTTGAGATGTGAAGTTTTGAGTGGTATTATGACCTGATCATGATAGATTAGGCGATCTATCAGCTTTTCGATGAGGTTCTTGCGCGAGATGAGCTCATCCTCGGACTCAATTTGTTCAGCGACCTGCTCCAGATACCAGGTGACGACATTGCTGCGTTTCATTCCCGTATCGGTGCCCTCGACCTCGCATCGCGCCTCCTCGCCACGCATGTGCAGCACCAGCATCGTTGACAGATTCTTGTAATCCTCGAAGGAGAGAGTAAACTTTTTCTTTTGCCCAGCGCCGGCCGAGGTGTCCATTATGGCATCATCGCCGCTTTCCTGATTGGCCGCCGACCCATTGTTCTCCATATCAAGATCATGCTCAATACCATCATCCACATCCAGTTGCTCATCATCGTCCAGATGAATGTCTGGCTGTTCGACACGTATAATGGACTTATTGAGCAGACGAAATGCCTCCTTAACATGACGCTCGAGCACACGATTGGAGCACTCCAGCTTGGCCATTGCCTCGCTCAGCCGTATCATTGACTCCAGCTGACGAACGGTAATGCGCCACGTGCTCCGTCCCGATGAGCCCGTGTCTCGCTGACGCAAATGCCCATAATTTTCCACCAACATTTTGCCCGCCTCCGTGCTGATGATCGGCTTGAATTGCCGTGCAAAGGTCACATAACGGAGCACCTCCTCGCGTGTATAAGCACGCTCCACCGACTCCTCGATGTTCGAGTGCAGATCGACAATCTTGCGGGCGATGGCGTAATCGACCACCTCGTTGCATTCGTCCACCAGAATGAAGAACAGATCAAAACGGGACATAATCGGTGCGGACAATTGAATGTTCTGCTGCAAACTCTTGGAGCGATCGTAGCGTCCATTAATTGGATTCGCTGCAGCCAGAATGGAGGTGCGTGCATTCAATGTGGCACGAACTCCGGCGCGTGCTATCGAAATGGTCTGCTGTTCCATGGCCTCGTGTATGGCCACCTGATCGCGCAAATCCATTTTGTCGAACTCATCGATGCAGCAGATGCCATTGTCCGCCAGCATGAGAGCACCCGCCTCGATCACAAAATCGAAGCTCTCCTCGTCGCGCACCACGGCTGCAGTGAGGCCAGCCGCCGAGGATGCCTTGCCCGATGTGTAAATGGCACGCGGCGAGAAGTCCGATACCTGTTTGAGGAACTGTGACTTGGCCGTGCTGGGATCACCCACAATGCACACATTGACATCGCCACGCAACGATGTCTTTTCCATGGTTGTCTTGGCCACTCCACCAAAGAGCTGGAGCAGAATGCCACGCTTGACTTCATCGTTGCCATAGATTGAGGGGAAGAGGCTGCTGATTAGATTCTGGTAGAGATTGCGATCCTTGGACATCTCATAGATCTTCTGCCATTCGGCGTCCGTCATTTGTTTCTTCATATCATCCGCGGTCACCTCGGACATGGGCAGATCCGTGCCGCCAAAGCGGGCGGTGGTCGCTTCAACGCTGCACGCAAGGAACGCCATGCGATAGTTGAGCTCTCGGACGCCCAGGGCCTTGAGACCGGTGACGCCCTCGGAGCCCTCACCGGGCTTGTGACGGGAGCCCATTTCGGTCTTGGTGCCGGGCATGCTCAGCACACTGACGTCCGGCACCACGATGAGGGTGCCGGTGAAGTCATAACGATCGCCCGCCTGCACCGTCTCGACCAACTCGGAACGCAATATGATCTCGACGGCGCGTGGTATACAGCCACGCGGCAGCTCCGCCTGCGTCTCCTGTATGCGAATCTTCTGGAAGTCGAGAAACAGTGATTTCTCCACATCGAGCATGAAACGGCGTCGATTGGCGCAAACGGGATTGCGACAAATGGTGGGATTGGTGAACTTGAATTGCTGCTCAACGTTGCGGATCTCTGTCTGGCAGTCAAGGCACATGAATGTGCCCAGCACCAGTTCCGGATGAACGGGATGGGTGCGCACCACCTGGCCGGAGATGCGGATGAGGGTGCCAACCTTCGAAGTGGTCAGATCGCGTACTTTGTGACGCGTCGGTACCTCAGTGAAGGCCACATAACAATCCTTGTTCGTCTTTAGGCCAATGCGATCTTTCACATAGTTGGACACAGATTGGCAGAGGAACGGATAGACATGGTAGTACTCCTCGATGATGGCTGTCGCCAGATTCTGATCGTATTTCTCCACATCCTCGAAGCTCACCTCCAGAGTGCAACGATCGAGTGACTCCAGTTTGGCCGCTGGACGCGTATATTTGATTTCGCCATCCTCTTTGAATTCCTCGAGAAAATCTTGAAAGAGCTTCTGCGTGCGTATGCCAACCTCATCCTTGACGCGCAGCTGACCAATTTGTGCTTCTGCCACATCCATTTCATTCAATTCGTGCACTCCAAATAAATTGTAAAGGCGCAAAAACAATTCGTGTTCACTGATGCTATTTAATTAGCCAGCCAGGCAGTTTTTCTTAAAATTCATACAAATTTTTCTTAAAATCGTCCAATTTAGAAAAGCAAAGTGCACTTTAAAATTGAAAGCGATTTAGAGTTAAAAAAATAGACAATGCAGATCGACATTAAGAATGCCGCTGTTACTCGTGGTCATTGTTATCGAAATCCATGTTGTGCGCTATTATCGAGATATTTGAGTATTATTTGATATCCGATTCATCGGCATACCCGTATCGATTGCAGCAATGCCTCTTAAAATTTTGGCGGCAACATTTTTTTGCGCATCGTGATTGCGGCATTGTTATAAATAAGAGATTAAAACAGTGTGATTTTAGAGAAGTCACTTTGACAACTGTATATCAATAAAAATGGACGGCTTTGATGATGCTGGTGTATTTTTCTCCGACAACTTTGGCAACTATCAACAGGCGAACGGAAAAAGTACTAGGAATTTATTCGAACTTTCAACGAAGACAATTTTGACTATAAATATCGGTGAGTACTGCGATATTGATATGGATGTGATATAGGATACTTATGGGGTTTGCCATTGCAGTGATAATCTCAAGCGAAACTATCTCAATGGGCGCAACTTTCTTGAGATCGAAATGGAAGACGCGGTTGAATTTGATGAAACGCTTGCGGATAATGTAAATAAACAGCCGACGGAGCATTTGCAGATCTTCGAGGAGGCTGCCCGCGAAGTGGCCGATGAGATAACGGCACCGCGGCCAGATCACAAGGAACACATGCACGACATCCAAATACTGCTGATGTCCGGCGCAAAAAATGCGACAAATATCCGTCAACTGAAATCGGACAGCGTTTCGCGGCTGGTGAAAATTGCCGGGATTATTGTGTCTGCCTCGGGCATTCAGGCGAAGGCGACACGCATGTCGATCATGTGCCGCTCTTGCAGCACTGTTATACCCAATCTGAAGGTGAATCCGGGATTGGAGGGTAATGCCCTGCCCCGTAAATGCAACACTGAGCAGGCTGGTAGACTCAAGTGTCCGCTGGATCCGTTTTTCATTATGCCGGACAAATGCAAATGCGTCGATTTCCAAACGCTCAAGCTGCAAGACCTGCCGGACTTTGTGCCTGTTGAATTTGTGACTTTGTGGATTTATTTCGCGCCAACTTGGTCTTTACATTGTGAAGGACTTACAGCAACCGACTTATAGAATACATAAAGATAAACACGATACACGCATTCAAACTTATTTCAACATCAATAAACGGAGTTTTCTAAAATGAATTTAAAAACAATTGTCAGACTTTTATTACTATATAAATATGTATATGTGAAATGCATTTATATGAGGAACGGGTTCCCAGGCAGTGTTCTGTACAATTTACTTAGAATTAGTCGGGAATTATAATTAGTTAAACAGGCGCACACTTGTAAAAATATGGTGCTTATTTTGAAAAGGTACACACTTTAAACTAGCAGAAGACGCAACACACATCATTTTCTTTGAATGTTTTTTTTTGTTTTTGTTTTTGGTTCTCGCTGTTACACACTGGATTTCAATATAATCTTAATCATTTAAATTTAGTCATCATTTAAGAAGGCTAAAGGATTAGCTTAAATTGCTAGCGCATGCGGTATGTATTTGATTCCTGAATCTCGGACAGATCCCCCTTAAAATGGGTGTCTATGACAATGTCCAAGTCGCGATTGTTGCGCTCATTTGGGTTCATTTGAAAGGTGCCGTTGATCTCCTCGTTCTTCTTCGCCGTAATGTGGTCGTCCAGGTAAAAAACTGTCTGCTTCCAATGCGTGTACGTCGAGTCCGGCGATGTGCTGAATCCCAGACGCTTGTGGCACTTGGTGAACTCAATATTGAAATAGGTGACCAAAGCTTGCACAAAATCATTGCGCTTAATTGTCAGATTGAATTTCGAGGAGAAATTCAAATCCGCCTTTTGCACCGTGTACAAATCGACTTCCTTCACCATGCAAGCCGTGGACACGACTTGTTTGGGATCGACAACATCGACGAGGGGCTCCGTGACGGCCACCTTCCTAATACAGCTCATGTCGAAGCCGTAGACATCGTCCCACCAATTGATCTTCTCGTCCTTATACTGGCGATCCTCGATCGCTGTGATATAGAGTGTGCCCCGATCCGGGAACATCATTCCATTGGGCTTTAGCCATTTGTCGCGCGCATACAATACCGTATCCAGCATGGACTCGTAGAACAGACAGTAGCTGGAGAGGATTATATGTGTTGTTTTTATAACAATATATTAAATCTATAGATTATATACCCCATCCACTCGGAGATTATAATGTCGACTTTCTCAATTCCACCAGGCAGCTCAATTTCCTCAATTTTCCCCTTGACTACGGTAATAATTTCCTGCAAATTATTGTCGATTATCACTTGGCGAGCGAACTCAATAATATTCGAGCAGTCAACGGCAATCACTTGGGCCGCACCAGCCTTGGCGGCGAACATCGACAAGATGCCCGTGCCGCAGCCTACATCCAAAACGGTCTGCAAAGGATTCAAAATCGAACTTTAAGAAATGATGCAGCAATAAAACAAGCTGAATAAACACATGGAAATCTTGGCTCATATCAACCTATAATATGACCACAGTCGAAGCCTACCTTGCCCTGGAAGAGATGCTTGTTGTGGTACATCGCATTGCGATAGGTCAGCGTCCGCACCTCATCCTTGAGCATCTCCTCGTGGACGCCAAAATGGGCATACGAATCAAAGTAATAATCCCTTGAGGTCATCTCATCCGCATTGCCGTTTCCATCACGAGGAGCAACAGCAGCCGGAGAAGGAGCAGAAGCAGATGCGCTGGCAAGTTTCTTTAAAACATTATTCGAGTTCGCCGCATTTCCGATTGGGATGAGGCCGGTTATCGGCTCGACACTCGCTTCCATGGCTATATCTGTTGAAGACTGCACATTTACGCTTTAGATAGCCATTCGCAATTTAAAGAATATTTTTGTTTACCATTTTGCACGAATATATTTGGCTTTAGTTGTGGGGAATCAAACAGATTTGGCAATGCGGAAAGAGACCGAACTGCTTCCCTCCAAACACACGCGAAAAAGTGCTACCAAGCAGTTTCCAGGGATTCTGCAAAAATTTCGATAAATAATATTCACAATATATATTGTGACATATATATCGATAGAAATGTAATTTTTTCAGAAAATAAACAATTAATTTGTTAGAGTTTTTTAAAAATAATTTTAATAGAAAAACAATTCGTATGTATGGAAATAATCACCATCTTTACTGATTTGCAGCAAACTTTGGCCAACTTGGAAATATTTTCAATTTAGTAGTGCTGATAAACTATTTCAACAACTTTAAAATTTTTAGTAATATTAATTCTTATCAAATAGACAAAATGCGAAAATGATATGCAAAAATTGTGATTTATGCTAAAAATCTGAAAATTTATATCATAGTGTAAGGACTTTATTTGCATGAAAACTGTGTATATACTAATGTTGATCGCATTCCCATTATTTTTTATTTTCAAATTTTGAAGGCGACTGCTTATAAGGTCTTTCAAATATCCATCAAATTAAGTATGCAGCATATTAAACTAATAATAAAATTATTTAAAAATTGGCTAAAACTAGTTTATATTTTTGTATGGAGTGGTAATAAACAAAAGCAGTATATTTAAAGCAGCTTTTCTTAAAATTTGTAGAAATTTTTCTTAAAATCGTACAATTTAGAAAAGCAAAGTACACTTTAAAATTGAAAGCGATTTAGAGTTAAACAAATAGACAATGCAGATCGATATGAAGAATGCCGCTGTTACTCGTGGTCATTGTTATCGAAATATTGTGCGATACTATCGAGATATTTGTGTATTATTTTATATCCGATTCATCGGCATACCCGTATCGATTGCAGCAATGCCTCTTACAATTTTGGCGGCAACATATTTTTGCGCATCGTGATTGCGGCATTGTTATAAATAAGAGATTAAAACAGTGTGATTTTAGAGAAGCCACTTTGACAATTGTATATCAAAAAAATGGACGGCTTTGATGATGCTGGTGTATTTTTCTCCGACAACTTTGGCAACGATCAACAGGCGAACGGAGCTCAAATTAATTTGCAGGCCGTGAAGAAAAAGTACAAGGAATTTATTCGCACTTTCAACGAAGACAATTTTTACTATAAATATCGGTGAGTACTGCGATATTGATATGGATGTGATATAGGATATTTATGGGGTTTGTCATTGCAGTGATAATCTCAAGCGAAACTATCTCAATGGGCGCTACTTTCTTGAGATCGAAATGGAAGACGTGGTTGGATTTGATGAAACGCTTGCGGATAATTTAAATAAACAGCCGACGGAGCATTTGCAGATCTTCGAGGAGGCTGCCCGCGAAGTGGCCGATGAGATAACGGCACCGCGGCCAGATCACGAGGAACACATGCACGACATCCAAATACTTCTGATGTCCGGCGCAAATCCGACAAATATCCGTCAACTGAAATCGGACAGCGTTTCGCGGCTGGTGAAAATTGCCGGGATTATTGTGTCTGCCTCGGGCATTCAGGCGAAGGCGACACGCATGTCGATCATGTGCCGCTCTTGCAGCACTGTTATACCTAATCTGAAGGTGAATCCGGGATTGGAGGGTTATGCCCTGCCCCGTAAATGCAACACTGAGCAGGCTGGTAGACCCAAGTGTCCGCTGGATCCGTTCTTCATTATGCCGGACAAATGCAAATGCGTCGATTTCCAAACGCTCAAGCTGCAAGAGCTGCCGGACTTTGTGCCCCAAGGTGAGATTCCGAGGCATCTGCAGTTGTTCTGCGATCGTTCGCTCTGCGAACGTGTTGTGCCTGGTAATCGTGTCCTCATCCACGGCATCTATTCCATCCGGAAAGTGGGCAGGCCGACGAGGCGAGACGGTCGCGAAAAGGCAGTGCTCGGAGTGCGGGCTCCGTATATGCGTGTTGTGGGCATTGTTGTGGATGCGGAGGGAGCGGGCGCTGTGTCGCGCTACAATAACATCTCCATTGAGGAGGATGAGCAATTCAGGCGCTATGCCGCCTCGGCGGATATCTATGACCGTCTCTCCAAGTCGCTGGCGCCCAGCATCTTTGGCTCGAACGACATCAAGAAGGCCATCACCTGCATGCTCTTTGGTGGCTCACGCAAGCGTCTCCCAGATGGTCTCAATCGACGTGGCGACATTAATGTCCTCCTGCTGGGAGATCCAGGTACGGCCAAGTCGCAGCTGCTCAAATTTGTCGAGAAGGTTGCTCCAATTGGCGTCTACACCTCCGGCAAGGGCTCGAGTGCAGCGGGTCTCACGGCATGTGTTATGAAGGATCCACACACGGTGAGTTCCCTTTCACAGATTTTGTAAACTAATATCTAAACACAATTAAATTGTATGCAAATTTATATTTTTTATTTATTATTTTTAAATTGCATATTTTTCAAACTATTTAAAAAAAAAATGATCAATAATTGAAATTTTGAAAACCAAAATTAACTGTTCTTTATATAATTTATATATTTTTTTATTTATTATTTTCTTATATAATTCCATAATTCTATGAACCCAAAACAATTTAAAAAGTAAATTGTCAAGATTCATTTACTTATTAAATATTTCAAAACTAAAATTATCCAGCCGTTGGATAGTTAAGAAATAATTTTGACAACCGTTTTATGATTTTGCTATTCCCTTTTGAGCCGATTCCTTTAAAAATTAGCGTTTTTATTTGCTTGCCTTTCATCTATGGCCTTGTCAAAAATAGCAAGATCATTTCTACATAAATAAAATAAAAATTTGTTTTACAACAACCAAATTGGGAAAAACATTCGATATTCGGTTGAATATATTGATAGAATGAATGAAATAATGATTTAGGTTTACTTCAGAATCAAGAAAGCCTTATAAGTTATATAATATTTTTCAATTCTCTTGTACATCCAATTCTGGTTTACGGATCCGATTATCCAAGACAAACTTAAAGGCCTTACCTGCCCAACTAATCTAATGTTGTCAAATAACTATATAGTGAAATTGATATCGCTGCGATGATCAGTCAAATTAATTTTTCTCTACCTTATATACCTCCAGCTTACTTCATCCAACTTTCATGCTGTCATTTCCGAGTGCTCTTTGTGAATAACATTTAGCATTTATTTTTGGTTGGTAATCTTAAATAATTCATACTAGTTTTTTCTATTGTTTTTCCAATTTGTTTTTGGGTTTCCCCGATAGCTTTCTTACATTTTAATAACCCCCGCATTATTTGATAAATTTTAACTTTATTTATTCCCCATTAAAAAGTAAATAAAATCGTAGATTTTTCTTGTTAAAACTTAGAAATAAGTTTTAAATTTCTTGACTATAGCCAGTGGCTAATCAACTTTATTAACGATCTTTGAAGATGGTTTCCAGTAAACCATTAGCAAATTTGGGACTATACAAATTATTGTTACTACATATATATATACTATATAAAATTTACAATTTAATTTACTATATTTTATTGATATCATCATGAATTCAATTTGAAACGTCTTTTTCCGTGAATAACATTTTCGCAAGCATTTGTTAATGGGTATCTTAAATAATTCATACTTACTATTGGTTGGTATGATTGGGGATCTTATATGTTTCCCAATTTTCCAATTAATTTTGTAATTATTAGAGTACTATATCTATAACTACTATACTTATCAATTATATATATTTATATTTACTAATGATGCCCGTATTTTCCCCAGCGTAATTTTGTTATGGAAGGTGGCGCCATGGTTCTGGCTGATGGTGGCGTCGTTTGCATTGATGAGTTCGACAAGATGCGCGAAGATGATCGCGTTGCCATTCACGAGGCAATGGAGCAGCAGACCATATCGATTGCCAAGGCTGGCATTACAACCACTTTGAACTCACGCTGCTCGGTGCTGGCAGCTGCCAACTCGATCTTTGGTCGATGGGATGATACGAAGGGCGAGGAGAACATTGATTTTATGCCAACAATTCTGTCGCGCTTCGACATGATCTTCATTGTGAAGGATGTGCACGATGAGGCGCGAGACATCACCATGGCCAAGCATATTATAAACGTGCATCTGAGCTCGAACAAGTCGGCGCCTTGGGAGCCGGCCGAAGGTGAAATCTCGTTGGCCACGTTCAAGAAGTACATCCATTATTGTCGCACCCATTGCGGTCCGAGGCTCAGTGAGGCTGCTGGTGAAAAACTAAAGAGTCGCTATGTTCTGATGCGTTCGGGTGCCGGCCAACAGGAGAAGGCGGCGGATAAGCGCCATTGCATTCCAATTACGGTGCGTCAATTGGAGGCCGTAATTCGCATATCAGAATCATTGGCAAAAATGCATTTACTGCCGTTTGTCACCGATGAACATGTGAATGAAGCTCTGCGCCTCTTCCAAGTATCTACCCTGGACGCGGCCACAACGGGTAGTCTGGCTGGTGCCGAGGGTTTCACCACCGAGGAGGATCAGGAAACCTTAAATCGTATCGAGAAACAACTAAAGCGACGTTTTGCCATCGGCTCTCAAGTATCGGAGCAAAACATATTGCAGGTAACTATTTTATATTTATCTATATATGTTTGTATTATTAATTATATATACCATATTCACAAAATCTAGGATTTCCTGCGCCAGAAATATGAGGAGAGAGCTGTAATGAAAGTCGTTCATACGATGATTCGACGTGGCGAGCTACAGCACAGGATGCAACGCAAGATGCTTTATCGCATTTCCTGAATTCAATGAATAACGAATCAATCACATACATCATAACTCATATTTCCAAATACTGTTTTTCAATAAATCATTTTTACAATACAATTTAAAAACCAATTATTATAGCTAGAGTAATATATTGGTTGAAAAGTTTTTTTAAGATTTTGATATGATTACTATTGTACTCGTCCATCCCAAACTATTTCAGATAGCAATAAAAGTCGCAATTTTAATGAAGAATTAGTAAACCACAAAAAAGTTGTTAATTCTAGAACTCATATTTTGGCCTTTGGTGCCAATAGCTTTGACTAAATGTGTATATCTTATATAGTAGTCAATAGTCAATCCTAGGTTTGATTCAGACAACTTCAAGCCGTAAAGCTATATCGACTATGCTGTTCTGGAATATTTAGCTGCGAATGAAAAAATAGCACAACAACAAAAATCTGTTTTTGGTGGAAATTTTCTTTTTCTTATAAACCAATTTAATCAGTTTTTGAGTATGGAAATGTTCAAATAGAACTGCAAAAGGTGATGGAAAAAAAACATTCCAATGGGAATATTTTATAATGAATGAATATGTTTGTAATATATGTTAATAATTATTATACTTAAGCGCATTTCATCACACGTGTTTGGCAACATAACATTTTCCAAATTCACAACATAGAGTGGGATGATCCACAACAGTTTCAATCCAATCTACAGCCTAGTTTCCTAAGCTATATTATTATATTATTTATTATACATTATATATTATGCTTGAAACTTAATGATTAATAGTTGTGCAAGTGATTTGTGAGTTGTACAAATTTAAGTTATATTTTGGGAAAAATTACGTTGCCAGATTTGGCCTTAGTTTTATACCTTAACAGATCTGAAATGAGTTCTTTTAAATTCAATTCGTGATAGAATAATAATACTATTTGAAAGATATATCACAAGATAAAAATGCTGTCTTGGGTACGCTTAATACTATGTATTAATTTATGATATATGCCCGATCTTTGGTGTACAATAATTCAAGAAAACAACGTACTAAACTTTAGATAACATATATATTTTAAAACATATTGGCATCAGCAGAAAACATGTTTTGAAGCGCCAACGTTGAAAATTGCGCATTGCAATAAATTTTGTGTTTTTGTCTCATGATTCAAACAACAAACAAATAATTTAAATTGAAGCCGCTTGAATGCAAAACAATTAAATTTCAATTGTTCTGCATTTATTTTGCAAATTGAGCAAGCAATTGGTGTTTGTATGTACATACATATATACATATATATATATGAGCGAATTCAGATAATGCTTGCCTACAGTCATGTGGTCGTTCCAATTTGAACATCTTATTTAGCCGATCTTGAGACAACGTTTGCATTTGATCCATATTATGTCATTGTTAATTAATTAATGAAGTCCATATAAGGGAAATATGTTGTTGATAAGCAAGTTGTGTAAGCTCGACTTCGAGATACCCTGAACGCAGTTGCTAAATATTATATAGTTATTATTCTAGTTCTCTACTACTAGATTTCTTTTCAAAAACTTGTTTCTTTATATATAGATATATATATATATGTATATATATAAATTTAAATTTTTTCTTAATTTTCTTTTATTAAATGGATATATTACACTTAGTTAAATTAATTAATAATAATCATTATTTTCAACTTTTTTTGAAATTCAAAAAACGAATATGGTCCATTCTTGGATGATTGGATCGGATTGTTTATGATTTTGCAAGCGTTTTTATTGTTTTTAGTCATGCCTTTCGTCCATGACCTTGGCAAACATTTTATTTTCAAATTTGGCAATGCAAGAAGGTAATAAAAAGGTAATAATGCGATGAATAATAGCTTTTGATATCCGCTGTGATTTATTATAACCACCAGATTTCAGTTAAATACACAGCTATAAAAGAGCTACATCCGAGCAAATGACGTCCTTCGAAAAAACAGACAGAAATATTTAATTACAGTGGAAAATCGTCCACAAAACTTTCGATCAGATCCATTGCGCAAAAAAGATATGGAAAAAGATTCATTTTTCCTTTATCAAAAGACTTTTCTTGACATAGTGTATGTATCTATATGGATAATGTATCAATTAGCAGGCTATAGCTCTTATCCATAGCTAACCTTGCAGCTTTTATTGGTGTTTGAAATCGATTACTATCGATTCTTAAGTTTAAGCTTATAGTCTCTGATATCGCCTAGTTCATCCTTGCGGAGAGACAGAAAGACATAAGGGGAACATGGCGAGATGCTTTGATGCTTACATTTTAATAACATTTTAATCTGTTTTAATGGGGCAGGTTATAAAAATCAAAACAAATTCTGAAATGTCTTTGTTGCTTTTTGAGAAATTAAGTACACTCAGAAAATAGATTGCGCTGAATTTAAAATAAAGATCACCCTGAAAATAATTTACCCAGAAAAATTATCTAAATATAAGAATTTTGAAAGGCTTGCCCTAATCGTCAATCTCAAAAATATTGTTTTATTTTTATTTTTTGAAATGTTTTCTATTATTTGGAAAAGTATAAACGCAAACTCTAGCTTATAGAAATAATCTTTTCTAAAATTCAGAAAGAGTAATGAAAAATTATTGATAGGGTGTTACAAGAGTTCAGCTGATGTCTGCTCTGTCTAAATTTCAAACCAACTTTCTTTTGAGTGTAGCCCCAAATTGGTTCGCCTAAATCCAGGAATTTTAAACTTTAAGCATAAAGTGGCACCATTAAATTTATTTAAATAATGTTTATGAAACTGGCTAAAAAAGCATTACCCATTCTATGACTTGGGACATATTTTTAGATAGAAGTAAAATATATACACTACATAAACACACAATTGGATGCATTTACACACATACTTATATGTACTTATATGTATGTGGGTGTATACTTATATGTATGTGGGTGTATCTATTAATGGGATTTATTCTCGTTAACTCTTACCAAAAGTCAATTAACTCGATTACTTTCCTGTTGACCGCACATATCAGTTTATAAACGTAACCATTGCTTTGTCATCACCCGGAATCATTGGCAGAGGAAAAACACATACTTATTTGTATATGCATATGTATATAGGTGGAGGCATTTTGACAGATACAAAAAAGAAAATAAACAAATGTATTTGTGTATGTGCATATATATACAGAATAACAAGAAATATATGTTTTCAGCATACCGAAAATAATATACCCTTTTTGAGTTTGAAGATTACAATCAATCTGTAAATTTAAATATCCCCAGGTTTAAAATATTTTAAATTTAAATTGCAAGTATAATTTAAAATTCAATATTAAAAACTTGTAAACTGTAAGTGCGTATTAAATAAATAAAAAATCTTCTGTCGTATGAAACTTTTTTCATTAAGCTTTGAATTTATTTGCGAGGTTATTGTCGAACATCTGTGTGAAAAGTCGTTGGAGACTTTTTTTTATAGTTTTCTCTTGTAATTAAATGCAGGGTTTAAGATGGGCATTAAGCCAATTTTCAAAATTCTATCAACCTATGTACACATGTATAAATGTATGTTATAATTCATTCAAGATGTGCATTTCTATAAATTTATATAAATTTATATTGTGTAAGTACTTGAATAAATAATCGAGAGTACCACTCAATGTTTATTCCTCAAAATATAATTTCCCAAACGCTAGAATAAAAGAGGGAACAAAAGTTGGAGAAAACTTGAGACTTGCAGATACTCAGTGGACAGTTCGACTATATTTGTACAAAATCATTCAAAATTACATACATGTGGAGAATTGATTCCTAATACCGTCTGTGCTTTTATGTACATTTAAATTTAGATCATGAAAATGACAAACAAATGTCTGCTTATACCAAAAGTAAAGACTGTTCCATCAGATCATTTAATGTTTCGCCTTTAGAAAGGATTTGATGATAATAAAAATATTCCTTAACTTTAAATGTCAACCAAAATCAGTTGATACAGTAGATAATAAATTAAATGAAATTAAAAGTAAAAAAATTATTGTTTAAATTTAAATAAGAAAACAAATACTTACATCAAATATTTATTTAATGTCGACCAAAATCAAAAGAAATTGAGTTAAATTAGATTTAGAATCAAATTTATTATTTAAATTTGAAAAAAATAAGAATATTTACATCAAATAGTTATCTGCCTTAATTTTAAAAATAGTGCCTGTGCGAAAGTTAGAAAAATGTTTTCAAAAGTTCAAAAATTACATTAAGAGAAAATATTCAAAAGAACGAGCATTGCACCAAAAAGATATATATTATATTTTGATATACAGATTTACAGAGTATATGTATTAACGTCATCAGCATCCGCGGTTTATTTTTTAAATTTTCAAAAGAGGAAGAGCCACACAAATCTAGTTACACATACATACATCCGTACATACAAACATACATTGGATACGTAAATTCACAAATACAATTAAAATACACACACAAAACCATGTTCGACACATGCACACATACAATATGTGCGTATACACATTTGTATACATTTAGTACACACACTCACACAGCGAAACACGTGTAGAGAGGGGGTGATTCAGTCTACGTGTGCGGGAGCATAGAAAATGAGTGGGAGGGGGGTGGAGGGGCCTTTTGTTTTGTGAATGGAAAATAAAATGAAAATTCTTGGTGCACAGCAGCCAATTCCGTTATATATACGTCAGTACAATTATAGCTCTCGAAGGAGCCAGTTCACATTGCTTGCAAGGGAATCATTCGTGATTGTAGATGTAACTCCCGTTATATTTGAGAAGCAAAAAAAAAACAGTTGAGTGCTGCTTACGATCATGTACATTTACCCGAGCTCACCCGAATCACAGTCGTTTTTGCAAGTCGAAGAAAGTGCAGCAGCCACTAAAATACAAGCTGGTTATCGTGGCTATCGTGTGCGCAAGCAGATTTACCGTTTGACGAAAGCGAACGGTGCTCAGAACAACGCACACAAGAGTACCGTACGACGTCAGCAGCAGCAACAGCAGCGCAGCGATTTCATGGAGGGCAAAACGAAACAGGCAGCAGCTAAAATAGCTGACGGCAAACAGGCGAAAACGAGCGTCATCAACGCAGCAGCAGAAGACGCAGCTACGTCAGTCGAAGATCGCTCGGCGACAAAAATTCAAGCAGGATTTCGCGGGTTTCTCGTGCGCAAGCAGCAAAAAATTGCGACAAATGCTGCAGTCAAAATACAATCAAGTTTTCGCGGCTTCAAGGCACGCAAGGATGTGGAGAAATTGAAACAGCCGTCATATTAAAAACATACTCTTAGACAACTACTACTAATGTAAATGACTCTAATATAGCCTAGTTGTGTGTACATCCTGTAAATAGATTATAGTAAAGATAGTAGTCGCCAGTTAAACAAAATAAATATTAACATGCTATGTGTTAAGTAATTCTTAGTACTTAAAACTTGTATCTTCACTAAATTCAGAAAATTGTATTGAATGTATATAGAAACATTTGATACTTGACTTACAGTTGCGTTCGAAATTATAGCACCATTACGGCATTTTTTTCAACAAGTGAGCAAAACAAAACAACAGTTTTGTTGATTTTATAACAATTCCAGTAGAATTGTTTTCGAATATTTACATTATTATTTATTCTTTATAAATATGTATGTATTTAAAAAGTAGCAAAAAAATAATAGCACCACTTACGCATTCTTTATAGAAATCGTTTATTGATTTCTAATGGTTTTTTCCCCTTTTCACTGCTTTGTTTTGAGAGTCTTCTTTCATTTCTAAAATTTAAAAAAGACACCTTTGAAAGCATTTCATTTGAGTGGTGCTTTTATTTTTTTCGCAACTGTTTGCGTACATTTAAGTTTTCATATATAAATGCATATATTATATAATTATATAACTTATTACCATTAAAGCAGGAAAAATCAAAAACCAAGAAATTGTATTTATATTTACATTTTAAAGTGCATACATATGTTCATTGAAGTCGAGTGTGGTATTTATATTTATCTTTTGCATTAATGTGTAATGTTTGTGTATTCGTGCCCAGCTGGTAAAATATTTTGTTCAATCGTTGAACATATCCAGTGCAAAAGATGACATTTTTATGTGCATAAAACAATAATATTCAGGGTCATAAAAGTACAGTTTGAAATTTTGGATAGGAGACATATTCCAAACATATGTACAAATATTGTGTACACTCTAAAAAAAATCGAGCTAATTTTTTTTTTTTAAATTATTTTCAAAATAATAAATAAAAAATTTGTAAAAGTTGAAATTGTATTGACAAAAAAATTTTTTTCAAATATTTTCTATAATTCATTTTCTAATATTAAAAACATTTTTAATAAGTAAAATGACAACCCGCATTTATAGAAATAATTGTTTTTAAAATTCAGAACTATAAAAAACTATTTTTTCCGGTATTTATTTTGCGTGAACCAACATATGTTCCCCATACGTATCTCAATTTTGTCCGTATTTTTGTCAAATAAAGTAAGGTTGGAAATAAATGATTTTTGATTTGTGAGAAATTAAAATGACAAGAACTTGAAATTGTTTAGAATATGCTTTAGGGACATACGAGTTCGTGCAATGATCAAGTTTGATTGAAATAACAATAACAATAATATGCAAACATTTTAACATTTTAATATCGTGATGATATTATATCTATATACGTAAATTTTCTAAGTTTTGTGAAATCTGTTCGGATATAAGAAGACCAATCGGAGGAAAATATAACAGTCAATGCGTGTTAGGTGAGAGACGTTTTGTCAACGATCTGTCACAATAATCGAGCATCTACATACATGAGATTAAAGCTCTTTTAGAAGCGGAATGACTTCATGAAAAAAGAATTGTAGTCGATTTTAAATAGATTGGATTAGATTTGCTTCCCAAGAGTTTAACTTTCGATCAGTTTTGTGACTGACTATTTTATTAACGCTTATTTTAAGAATTCATGCGGAAGAATCAACTTTGAAATTTGTTAAGCTAAAATTGCCTTTTAAAGGTCTGATTTCTAACGATATTGTCTAGTGGAAATCTTAAAATTGTCTCGACATGCGAAATTCTTTCTTCTGTGATCCCGTTGAAACCTATCTTTGTATGTGTGCGTATATGCGTGCCCATCGAGAAAGACAGAATTTTGTATGTCGAGACATTGATACCCTGTATTAGATATTCACCATACATTTTGTGTGCGGTGGTTACAAAATTGGTAAAAAGTTAAGCCACCCCATTTTACGAAAGTGTACTCATCAGGCCCAACAACTAAACATTGAAAATCGAGTGCCGGCTCGCACACAAAAAGACAAGGATAGAGTGTTGTTGCTATCTTCGCACAAATTCAAGGGTATGCGCGATCCGGTTGAAATATAGCTGCTTTTTCGCACAGATTCATAACTGATTAGAGCCTACTAGAAAATGTGTGTACCTGTTCGCACCCACGCTTGCATGCTCATATAAGGCTGGGTTTTTCAATTATCTGCGACGTTGTCGCAGCGAAGTCAACTGAAATAATGATGTTCGAAGTCAACTGAAATAATGACATGTGTTCGCCGCTCGAAATGTGCGACCTCTGCAAAATTTTCGACGCGTTGTTTTCGTCATTTTTTTGTCGATTTGATGTATTGTCTGCTTAGTGCCTCTAGTATAAATGTGTGAGAAGTCACAACGTATTTCGTTTAAAACAAAGTGTATTTATATAAATTTTATTATAATTTTTAAAAATGTAATAAGTATTGGTTACTTTAACCGAACCGTTTCTTTATTAAACGTTCGCGTCCAGACCTTTAAATATACTTGCAAATTATGGAATATTTTTTTAAAAAGCAGACTGATTTTTAATCGTGTCAGTCATAATTATATGTGTTAAGAACTTATTTCGGTAATTTGTTCTTTCCCATTTCGGCGCTTTTGATGCGTCTCCTTCTGTGTTTGGGAATAACTCTAAGAACCTCACACTCAATTTGGACCGGCATAGAGTTTTGTCTCATGGGAGGCCATTTCAAGCTCATATTCGATTTCTTTTGTAAACGTCTCTCTAAAATGGTAAGAGTAAATGTTTTAATTGAGGGTATCTACAGAAATATGTAATAAATTATAAATAATAATAATAATTACATAATTTAAAAAAAAAAAATTAAATAAATAATAATAGTAATTAATAATTATAAATAACACAAATAATAATAATTATAATATTTCGTATGCAGCTTACCATTTTGCTGTACTGCAATTGTATTCACAATTTTGCTTTCGATATTTTCATCCTCTGGTGTGGAATTTGAATCCTTTTGCAGGGCATCTCCACGTTGCAGTGTTTGTCGCTTGGCAGCCAAACTGCTCTCCAAACTGGCACTTTTGATGACATTCGCCTGTTTCTGCTTCTTCTGCTTCTTACTATGGAGACGATAAGCAACTTGGATCTTCTTGGCGGCTTCCTCCTCGATAAATCGCTCCAATGATTCGCTGATAGCATCGTTTCCAAATGAGGCCTTGGTGTCTTGGGTCGATGACTTTGTGCCAGCACTGGCACGACGCAATCTTCGCCTGGTTAGGAATCCTCGTGCTCCTGCCTGGATCTTGGCAGCTGCTGAGACAATTGTGGATTCGGTTTCTGTGGATGTGTCCATCGCATCTGTCATTGCGGTGTCTATCTGAAAATCGTCAGCGGCGATTTTGCTGGGATCATAATAATCGGAGTCAGTCTCCGACAGCGAGTACGCCATTATCTTCTTCCGAATGTTCTCCGACGTCTCATCGTCCAAGTAGAAACTGTTGGCGCTGTTTATCTCAGTTCCAATATCAACATCTTCATTTTCGATAAATTGAACCGCATCAACGATTGTCACTGATCGGAAAATACTTTTCGGATCATCGCCGGCGATTGTGTAATGCCGTGATAATTGTGTCCGAGCAATTTCTGCTTCATTGGATACAATTCGATCTTCATCGGAGTTTCCAAATATTACGGACTCACTTTGAGCGGAACTCTCACGGCTTTCCTCATGTTGTAAGCGATTGTACACGATTACATCACCATCCGGAATATCCAAAGAGGTTTGTTCTTGCAAAGAGCTCATGGGTCGAACTACGGTTTCATCTGACATTTGCTTACTAATAAGAGAGTCTTCTTTATCTTCTTGGTCTTCTTTGTCCTCTTTCTCAAGTTGTACTGACACGATCTCATCTGCTGCTGATAATTTTAATGCTCCATTCTCCAAATTTAAATCAGTATCAACTTCAGATTGTTTCTGATTGCTTTCTTTTCTTTTTCCAGTTTCGTTGTCTGCATTATCCTCCTGATCGAGTGTAGTGTTTGAAATGGATTTCTTTATACATGGAACCTCATCAATTCCAGAAGAGAAATCGATCTCTCTATTCAGAAATTCGTTCATTATTTCTCGAGTTGATGCCTCTGCTAACAGGAAAAATATTACAATTTTAAAACAATTTTATTTATTTATGTATTTATTTTACCGTCAGATGTCTTTATACAAGGTACTTCTTCAACACTACGGGGCTCTAGTCCAGAAGAGAAATCGATCTCTCTGCTCAGGAATTCCATTAGAATTTCTTTCAGAAAACATAATAATAATAATGCAATTTTAAAAGAATTCTATTTATTTATGTAGATTTTACCTTTTGGGAACGAATCCGACTCTGAGTGTGACAAGGCCCTATCTAAATCGATTTCTACATCGCTTGTGGAACCTGCTGAATTATTAGAAGCGCCATTATCGTTGTCAAATACTTTGCTTGGATATATGTCATTTTCAAGGTTGCCAATATCAGTTCCCAAATTTGTTTCAAATGTGCCAGTGTTCTGAGCACTTGCCGTGGATGATTCTATTGGTGCCTCAACTACTTTCTCCTCTCTCGATTCTAGGATTATGGGTTGTGTGCCGACAAACCATTCAGATGCCTTTGGTGCAGTTTTTGCCAAGAATAGTCGAAATGCTTTCTGAATCTTGGTGGCTGCAAGGTTTTCACTTAAAGAAGTCTTCGAATTGGGTGCCACATTGTGGCTCTCCTTACTCTCCTCGACTTCTGGCTCGTCTTGCCTTCGACGCGCTAAATAGTTTTTATAGGCCCTCTGTATAATTGTTGCGCTTCTCAGATGTTTAAATTGATCATCATCCAAGTTTATATTGCCGTTTTCAATCCCATCTTCAACGTTGCTTGTTATCGGATTGGGTGCAGAGCTTTCATTTAAATTCTGAATGGAGGATTCAATTTCCGCATCAGCAATTTTAGTTTTCAGATTATCGTTTTTAGTATTTTCATTTTCATTTTCCACTTCTATTTGAATTTCGGGAACAATATGTTCAGATTTTTGCACAATAATTTTGAGTTCATTTGCGATTTCGTTCTCATTTAGCTCATGAATGGTTTGTAATTTTTGTGTTCCAAATTCTTGATAGTTGAAATCAGTTGGAGCTTCTTCTAATTCGTCTTGTCCTGCTATTGAATCTTCTGGAGCTTCTTCTTGGCCATCATTTTGGGCAATTGTTTTATTCTTTTTTGTTGGCTGCTTTGCAGCTTTTTTGCCTTCACTCGTTTCATCGAGTGGAATGAAAAATGATACTGATGGTTTTTGTATCACTTCATCATTTGATTCTACTTTCTTATCAAGCATGTCGCCAGCTGCACTTTCAGCAGTTATCATGGGTTCTATTAGGCCCTCGTTATCTTGTTTGGACTTGATATTACTTTTTGTGTCTGCATCATTGGTCTCTGACTCCATATGAACCTCATACCACAAGCCCGTATCGGAAGGATCACTAAATGATTTAAGCTGCAGTTCAGCAATTGGCACGTTAATTAATCGGCCCGATGAATTATTTGGTATTTGTTTGTCCTTGGCGACCGGCACTTTTTTTGATTTATTTGTGGAACTTGGAATGATTTGTTTGCCAATTGGGGGTTTACTCAAAACTGTTGTCGATCTGTTCTGCTAATGTGAAGGACATATTTTAGAATACGATATTACTCTGAAATCTTACCAGCATTTACTTCGGGACTTAACGATTCCGGCTTGACCTCCTCGCTTGATTTATTTGTTGCTATTTATAAATGATTGTGTTTCAATTATATATTTAATCATTTTGATGATGTACTTACTTATTTTATCCATCTTTTCAACTTCTGTGGTCTCTGTTTTAATGGGGGTTTTCGATGGACCATCTATTAAATAATTAAAATATTTATCAGTTATCAATTTGCCAAATTATATGTCTACGGTTTATATCGGTTTATATATATAGTTACATTAACTAATTACCTACATTAACGAATTTAATTAAACCGAACTATATTTTTATATAAATATATATAAATTACCTTTCAAGTCCACAGATTCAAGATTTTGTTTTTGGGTTTCATCCTTGTCATTATCCCCTGGCTGTTTATCGACCTCTGATCCAGATATTTGTTCATTTGCGCTTCCCTTATTGGTGGATTTATTTATAGGACCTTCGAAATTAACGCTCTCCGAAGTTACCAAAGTACTCCCAATCAAAGGTTTTTCTCTTATAGCTTCTTCAGTTGATGATGATAAAGCCTTTTGTAGTTCTTCATTATCATCTTCATCTGTTGGATCACTAGGTTGCTCTTTTGAGCTACTGCTTAAGATTTGTTCAATCTTCTCAAGTTTTGATGGATCATCTTCATTTGGTTCTTTAATATCCATTAATTTCGTATTATCAGGGTTGACCTCAGAACTTAAACTTGAACTTCCTGTAACACTGCTATCCTTCTCTTTTACTTCTTTATTTTCCTTTTCAGTGCTCTTATTTTTGACCTTTTCTTTGCTTCTATTTTTTTCCATTTCATTTGATGTACTGTCGTCAATTTGTATTTCTTTAGGATTATCTTCAGAAGTATCCGCAACTCCTAAAGGTGATACTAAAATATTTTTATGTTCAGCATTTAATTCAATATTAATTTCCTTTGATTCTTCGGGTGGTTCTGCAGCTGTGAGTATTTCAGTGCCAGAAGGTGTGAACGGATTCTCCAACTCCTTCAGATTACTACTTTGAGTAGAAGTTGGATTTGTGGTTGTTAAGTCCGTATCAACATCTTCAGAGTTGTTCACCATTTGACCGCTTAAATTATTGTTGCCAACATCTTGTTCTATGCTCAGGTTTGATATATCTTCCATTTCCTTATTTTTAGCATTATTATCTTCTATTTCAGATAAATTCGAAGTTGCCCCAATGTTCATCTGTTCTTCTTTTTGTACCAAGTCCTGTTTTGGATTAATAATACCATCAGCAGTTTCCACGATTTTCTCTATAACTAATCCAATTAAATCTTGTTCGTTAGTTACAGTTACACCGTCCTCAGGTTTAGCTCCTTTTTGGGTTTCTAAATCAGATAAATCTCTTTCGATCGTTATATTTTTATCGATTTTTATACTTTTGCTCAATATATCTTTAACATTCTCAAATGAGGCATCCACATTTTTGCCTGATCTTTTGGTAATAACTTTATCGGAATCATCTTGCGATGGAAGGCCAATCTCAAGTTCGCTTTCATCTGGGATTATACCTTGATTATTTATTTCTTTCTGTTTATCTTGAAGTGTATCTTGAGTTAAGGTTGGAATTGTTTCAGTTGGACTTGGAGCTAAACAACTAATCACCTTACCGTCTTCTTTTGATGTATCTATAGAATCGTTTTTAACATTAATTACATTATCATCAGTTTTCAAGATTTTCTCGGTCACTATTTCAATTAAATCTTGTTCGTTAGTTAGAGTTTTTCCCCCTACGATAGTTACGGGATCATGCACCAATGTAACACCGCCATTATCAGGCAAAGTTCCCTTTTGGGTTTCTAAATCCGATAAGTCCCTTTCGTTTGTTATATTTTTATCGATTTTTATACTTTTGCTCAATATATCTTTAACATTCTCAAATGAGGCATCCACATTTTTGATTGCTCTTTTGGTAATAGCTTTATCGGAATCATCTTGCGATGGAAGGCTTATCTCAAGTTCGTTTCCATCTGGGATTATACTTTGAGATATTATTTGTGTCTGCTTATCTTGAAGTGTATCTTGAGTTAAGGTTGGAATTGTTTCAGTTGGACTTGGAGATATACCACTAATCAGCTTACCGTCTTCTTTTGAAGTAACCACAGAATCGTTTTTTAAATTAATTACATTATCATCAGTTTTCAAGATTTTCTTGGTCACTATTTCAATTAAATCTTCTTCGTTAGTTAGAGTTTTTTCCCCAACGATAGTTACGGGATCATGCACCAATGTAACTCCGCCATTATCAGGCAAAGTTCCATTTTGGGTTTCTAAATCCGATAAGTCCCTTTCGTTTGTTATATTTTTATCGAAACTAATGCTTTTGCTCAATATATCTTTAACATTCTCAAATGAGGCCTCCACATTTTTGATTGCTCTTTTGGTAATAACTTTGTCGGAATCATCTTGCGATGGAAGGTCAATATCAAGTTCGCTTTCATCTGGGATAATACTTTGAGGTATTATTTGTGTACCCACAACGTTGCTTTGTTTATCTTGAAGTGTATCTTGAGTTAAGGTTGGAATTACTTCATTTGGACTTGGAGATGAAGCAATAATCTGCTCATCGTCTTCTTTTGAAGTATCTATAGAATCGTTTTTTAAATTAATTACATTTTCATCAGTTTTTAAGATTTTTTCTGTCACTATTTCAATTAAATCTTGATCGTTACTTAAAGTCGGCTCCTCTAGCATAATTAAGGTATCACGCACTAAAGTAGCTTCACCGTCTTTCGGTTTTGAGAAATTCTGGGTCTCGTCTTCTTCGTTGGTAATATTTCTATCGATGTTCTTATTTTCGCTCAGTGTATCTTCAGCATTCTCAGGGGTATCAGGGGTATCTTGCGCATTTTTGCTTGCATTATTTTTCGATGAAAAACTTCTCTTAAGTTTGTCCTCAACTTGAGTTTTTATGTCTGCCTCAATACTATTACTTCGTTTTTCTTGCAGTGCATCCTGAGTTGTAGTTGAAATTATTTCAGAAGGATTTGAAGATGGGGCAATGGTTTGCTGATCTTCTTTTGATATCTCTATAGAATCGTGGCTTAATATCTTGCCGGTGACTAATTCAACTGAATCTTTTACTTTAGTTAAAATGCCTTCGTCTGGAATATCTGTAGAATCAGGAACTAATGCAACTTTATCGCTATCAGGTTTTGAGTTTTTCAGAGTCTCGACTTCAGCTATATCTTCGCTGTTGGTCATATTTTGATCGATATTTATATTTTCGCTCAACACATCTTCAGAATTCTCAGTTGTATCATTTTCAATTTTATTTTCCCTTATGGTAATAATTGAATCATCTGGCGATGGAAGGCTTATGTCAAGTTCGTCTTCAGCTTGAAGTAAACTTTGCATTTCTACTTCTGTTCCAGAACCAATTGCTTGATTATTTGTATCTTGAGTCAAAACTGGAATTATTTCAGATGGATTTGCCAATAAGGTCTGCTGATCCTCTTCTTCTTTTGACAGTTGTAAAGAATCAGATTTAAGGACTTTTTCGGTGACTACTTCAATTAAATCTGGTTCGTTTGTTTCACCCTTTGACAAATTAATAGAATCAGGCACTATTATAACTTCCTCGTCCTCCGATTTTGCGGTTTTCTGCGTCTTTTCTCCAGCCCTATTTTCTTCGTTTGAAATATCAATTAATAGATCTTCAGCATTATCAGATAAATCCTGTTCATTTTTGATGGATCTTTTCGTAATTACTGAATCTGAACTGGAATCATTTTGAGCTCTAAGGCTTATCTCTAGTTCGTCTTCGACTGGAAGAACACCTTGAGTTTTTATTTCTGACTCTGTAGTATTACTTTGTTTTTCTTGCAGTGTATCTGGAGTTGGAACTATTTCATGTTGGTTTGTAGATGAGGTAATGGTCTGCGGATCTTCTTTTGCCACCTCTGTTGAATCTGTTTTCAAATTAATAACATCCTCATCAGGTTTTAAGATTTTCTCGGTTGCAACTCCAGTTACATCTTGTTCGATGGTTACAGTTTGTTCATCTGTCATAATTAATGAATCATACTCATGCGTAACTCTATCCTCAGCATCTTTCAAGGCTTTCTGGGTCTCTACTATATTTTCTTTCCAAATCTGTTCTTCATACTCTTGTGTATTTTTCATTACACTGTTGGTATTTACGGGCTCAATATTATTTTCCGGCGAAAGACGAATCTCATAATCGCCATCGGTTGGAAGTTCACTATGAATTTTTGTTGTTCCAATACTATCTAATTCTGTGTTTTCCAGGTTGGTCGATATTATTGAGGATTCTGTAAAAATAAAAATCATTGGTAAAAAATTAATGCATATATTTAACATAAATTTAATGAAGGTAACTTAATAACATATGGAATTAGTAATAAGAAACTATGCATTCTTATTTATACATTATTGATTTGTGTACAATTTTTATGGTTGATCGATAAATTTATACTCTATTAACTCTATTAACATATCATTTTATCAAATGCAAAAAAAAAAAAAGTAATGGTTATCCTATAAGGAAAATATTTATTGAATATGCTAATTTTGAGACTTAAGCTATAAATTAATATGCTAATCGAATTATTTGCAGCTCCTTCCACTGTGCTGGGTGCCACTACACCCGAATTCAATTGTACAAAAGGACGCTTTAGGTTTTGTGATCTCAATGGCTGTTAAGCATATATTGCTGAGGCATCGTTTGGGCGGCGAGTTCTGTACAGTTGCCACCCGTTATGCTCAGCAGCCCGTCTTTGAGATCGCTTTCTTGGCTACCCAAGTCATACAGTGCCGCATAGGTGCTCCTCAAATGCGGCGGTTGCAACGAGTTGCGATATTGCACTTCTTCAGGGGTCATGTCCGGGACACGGCCAAGCTTAAGATCTGTGAGGTATGTGTTGTTAAACACCTCACCCTCCTCATCTTCCATGGCCAGATTGCTGCCCAGATTGGCAGACGGGGCGCTTGGCCGCTTAAACGGGTGCCAGTCATCGCTGGGAGAAGAAGTGGGGGCCGCCGTATCATATTTGTTGTTCTGTGCAGTCAGTCTTTCCAGTTGCGCCTGGTTGCTGGTCGCATCGCGCACCTGCTTCTCCTGCATTTTGGACTTCATCTTTTCTAATTTTCCCTCTAATTTGAGACGCTGATCCTTGAGTTTCTGCTCACAGCGACCAATCTCTTCTTTCGCATCACGATACTTTGCCTGCAATAACTGGCAATCGAGCTCCATCTGATGTTCTTTAGCCTTCTGCTTATTAATTTGGTCCAGTGCTATGCGATTCTCCCTATGCAAAGTGTCCAAAAGGGTTTCGTTGCTGTTGCGAATAGCTCAGATGAAATTCGCACAGGAGGAGCAAGCAAAACTTCTCAACGCAATGCAAAATGAGAAGGAAGGCTTGCAATTGGAACTGCGAACGAGCAAGGAGCGTGCAAATCAATCGGAGGAGAAGCTGTCCAGCCTAGAACAGCAATACTTAAAGAGCAGAAGCATGAACGGAAGATAAATCTTGAAAAAACGCGCGACAATGCTGACAAGAAGATTCATTCGGGAACCGAAGAGGAAAATACACGTCTACGTCTCCAGATGGGCACCCTAAACTTGGCCATTGATAAGCAACAGAAGCGAATTGGGGACTTAAACGACTTAACCAACGATACCATTGCCAAAATGATGCTGGAGCTGGAGGCGAAAAAGGCGCTGCAGTGTGATTTGGATGATAAGTTGAAACATCTGAAATCTGAGCGCGAAAAGTCAATAAAAAGCAATAACTGACAACTGCAGGCAAAGTATCGCGATGCGCAGGAAGAGATTGATCGCTGTGAGCAGAAACTCAAGGATCAGCATCTCGAATTAGACCAAATTAATAATATTATCCGCAAGCCTCACTTCTAGCTGGTCCTTCAGTGCCTTCAGTTTGCGCTGATAATGCGATTCGCGTTCACTTGACTTTTCGCGCTCAGATTTCAGAAGTTTCAACTTATCATCCAAATCACACAGCAGCGCCTTTTTCGCCTCCAGCTCCAGCATCATTTTGGCAATGATATCGTGGGTTAAGTCGTTTAAGTCCCCAATTCGCTTCTGTTGCTTATCAATGGCCAAGTTTAGGGTGCCCATCTGGAGACGTAGACGGGTATTTTCCTCTTCGGTTCCCGAATGAATCTTCTTGTCAGCATTGTCGCGCGTTTTTTCAAGATTTATCTTCCGTTCATGCTTCTGCTCTTTAAGTATTGCTGTTCTAGGCTGGACAGCTTCTCCTCCGATCGATTTGCACGCTCCTTGCACGTTCGCAGTTCCAATTGCAAACCTTCCTTCTCATTTTGCATTGCATTGAGAAGTTTTGCTTGCTCCTCCTGTGCGAATTTGATCTGAGCTAATTCACGTTGTGTTTTGGATACAATGGCTTGCTGTTCGCCCAGCTCAATCACTGTTCTCTCCAAGCGCTTGGTATGCGAATCCAGCTGCGTGTTACTCTTCTCCAGCTGTAGCTCCCGTTGAGCAAGCATGTCCTTGACTGTTTCCAGTTCCTTTTCGACAGTATATTTCTGCGTCTTGGTCATTTCCAACTCCTGACACGTCAGCTTTAGCGTCTGCAACTCTTTGCCAAGTTCACTTCGAATTGTAGTCTTGCTTGCTACCTTTGCGCATTTGCTCATTCTTCTCCTGCAGTTGCTTCGTTAGCTCATCGCACTCCCTTTGCAAACCTTTTTGGAAAGATTCTCGGTCGTGCAACTGTTGCTCCTTAGCCTTCTCCGCAAGCTCGAGTTTCTGAAGCTTCATGCTAAGTTCACTTTCAATGGTAGTCTTGCTTGCTTTCTCCAATTGCAACTCTTCAGTTACCTTTTCGCATTGTTCATTCTTCTCCTGCAGTTGCTGCATTAACTCATTTCGCTGCCTTTGCAAATCTTCTAGAAGAAATTCTCGGTCGAGCAACTGTTGCTCCTTGGTCATTTCCATCTTCTGACACGTCAGCTTCAGCGTCTGCAACTCTTTGCCAAGTTCACTTTGAATAAAACCAGATTTTTAACTTTTGTAGTTATTATACAAGTATATATATAAGTCCAGTAATATTATATATTTCTTCAATTATTGACATAATATTATATATTTCTTCATAAATGACTTCTATTGCTTACGTACTTGAATCATCCGACTTTGATTTGAACTGATGCTGCTTGGCTTGCTTACTCGCACTTTTTAAATCCGTCTGAAAACTTTTGATTTCCATCGAATTTGGGTCCATTATATCTTGAAGTGAACAAATATTTGATTATATCTCATAACAAACGCAAAAGCTTAAAATTAACAATAAAATTAGTTTAGAATAGTACAAAATATTTGTTTGGTAATTCAGTTTCTTATATCGGAAGGAAACTAAATACCTACACAAGAAGAAAACAAATTTACCAACAATAAAATTCGGCCTGAAAACTAGAAAATGTTTCTCGTTTTCGAAATAAATAGAGCAAAATATTTTGTATGATTAAAAATGTGTTTTAAATGCTTCCTATTATTAAATTTTGGAGCTTTGTAGACTCCAAATTGGGAAATTATATTACAGATGAATCCTTATATTTGTCACCGACATTTGCAAAACTCCATTACACTCTTTTTACTCAATAAAATTCCGTCAACTCAACTTGCATAATATTTAAAATATATTTTTATTTTGCCGCATTTGTTGATTCGCATAAGGATATCAGGAAAATATCAAATAGGATTAAAATTTTAATTTCTTATTTCATTTAAGCAGAATTGGTGTAATGTGTGGATATATTATTTGTACTAAGCAGTGTTGAAATCGGGCACATCCAATTCAGAATAAAAAGTTTTAAAATCTCAAGGAAGAGTACTTGAAAAGGATTAGTAATTTTTAATTTACTATCATCTCTAGTTCTGGCACATTGGTAAAAGTACACTCAGAAAAGAATCGACCTCAAATGTAGAATATTATCATACTTTTGATACCGAATACCGATACAGAAAGTTTTTTAAATGCGTATAGAAAATTCTCATATTTGGCTTTTTCACACCTTAAATTATAATTAAACCGAAATATTTAAGAAAGTTTTTTAATTGTTCTCTAAAAATAGGAGTTTAGATTTATGCTTCTTAGAAATATATTTCTAAAAAAAGGGGGATTCAGATTGGCTGTCAGATGTTCGGAATACATATTGTTATTGCATAGTGTTGTTCGTAATTACCATTTCCATTGGATTTTATTGATTTTTCAGTAGACTTGATAGCTTCAGTTACGTGCTGCTTTTGATTGTTTTTATAGTCGTTCTCCACTTCCTCATCTTCGTTTATGGTCTGCTGATGGACTCCTTCCTCGTAATTGATGCCACCCAACTCATTGTGCTCACCTGCCGACTCTGTCGAAAGGAGAGCCGTGGAGGCGGACGTGTAGGAACCAGCCTCGGAGGCATTGTCATTTATGTCATCGCTTTGCTCAAGTTCGGCATTTGTATGTCTTTTGTCTTTGGCCTTAACCATTCGTCGAAATGCCCTTTGAATAATTAATGCTGCTGTCGTAATCGTAACGCTGGTCTCCAAAGTCAGAGACCCACTCTTAATTGGGGGTCGTTGCAAACTTTTCCTGGTCAAATATAGTCGACATTGTCGCTGTATAATATATATGGCTCTTATATATTGAACAGAATTGTACCTTCCTACAGATGTCTTCGTAGATTCCATACTATTTTTAGCTCGTTTTTTCGATAAATATCGTCGAAACTGTCTCTGAATCAGAGAAATTGCATTTAGGTAATCTGCACTTCTATAAATATCCGTCGTTTGTGAATTGACCTTGGCAGAACTCTCCGCCTTACGTTTTAGATAGTTGCGGTAATGTTTTTGTATAATGCATACAGCCCTCAAATGGTAATTGTGTTGATCGATCTCCAAGGATTTGACAGATTGTTGACCTTTTGTTCCTTCTAGAACACGTCCACATGTACACTTCACCTTGGACTTTTGAGACCATTTTCCATTTTCCTTTGTGTATTTTTCATAGGCGGCATACTTCGTATAGTCCATCTTAGCTTGGCTAAGGCGAAGTTTTTGAAAATATTGTCTGGCAAAGACGAGTAGATTTTCGGGATTTTCCTTAAGGACGGCTTTGATGAAGTTCTTAACGACGTCGGTGAGATTTTCAGGTATAATGTAATGAACCATTGACAATGGCACTTGTTGTCGAATGCGGTTTTTCATAATGATTTCATAAGTTTGCGGCGGCTCGTATTGAACCGTTTTATGACGTGTTCTCATCTCCCCAATATTTTCAAAATAATGTGATGAGAATCCGAGAAGGTCCTTTGGTTTTTCGCGTAAAACTTCCTTTGTATAGGCTTTCATCAAGTCGCGAAGACCTTCTGGTACTCTTGGTAAGCTGATTGCCGTCATTTTTATTCCTTACAATTTCCACAAACATTCACTGCAAATGTTGAATCAATACTGACCAAGAAAATCTCATTTTGTGCATGGATACCTTAAGAGTGCTTCCATTCGTCGTTTCCATGCTAACCTGAAGGCAGCCACAACAATTGAATAACTGTAATCACTCTGCTCGCTGCTGACTCACTTGGAAGAGCGAACACAAAAGTGTTTTTTAATTCATTTCATAGAAATCTATTTTTTATGCGAACCAAATGCAAATTATTTCACTAAAAAGAAATATTCAGTTCTTAGCATTTACATATTTGGAAGGCAACAGGATGCATCTTTGGGACTTCGGGAATTACACATTTCGCCTGCCTTGGTAATTATTAATGATACTCAACCAAATTTGTTTCATTTTTAGAGTCTCTTTATATTATTTCAGAGTCAATTCTGTTCGATGCTGAAGCCGTATCAGTTGCACAATTTCACTGCCTAAAGATAAATAGTGTTAAGAAGCAGAGAATTAAATGTAAATCTCTCAAAAATAAAGAAATAAAACATTTTTTATTGAATTATATATCATGTTGAATTATAAATGCCAATGCTACACACTAAAAAATTAATCTGATATTAAAAAAATTAAAATTGTTCTGAAAAAAAAATATATTTTTTTTATATACAGAATTGATTATTAAATACACAAAAATTGTAATAAAATAATTGCAAATATTGTCTATTAAAACGTAACAATTTTCTGAAATGTGTAATTAAAAAAACCCTTTTTTTTAGAAAAAAATATTTTCTAAAATTTAAAAAAGTTAGAAAACTCCCGAAAGTTCGTAAGTTTTATCAAATTAGATTATATAACTTTATAATTAACGTAAATGGTTTGTATATGTATAAGTACGTATATCTGTGTCCACTTATAAAATATTCTCTTTATTTTTTAATTGTAGCTATTAATATTAACTAATTAATATCATGTATGTTCTTACCTTTATTTTTTTTATTTTATTTTGCTTTTTTAATTGCATTTGTGTCTTGCCATTAAATTGGAAAAATATTTGTGCAAAAGTGCAATCGAATTTTCCTAGATTATACGACCTGTAAATTTTCTGCTATGATGACTAAATGAAACTCAAATCTCAAAATTTTCGTGCTGGAAAAAACTATTTTTTTTTTAATAAATATTAATTATACTTTTAAATTTATTGTTTATAATTATTATGAAAAGATATTACATTTGGCCATCCCTTGACCATGACATGTGTTTTTTTGCAAAATACCAACTGATATTTTTGTGTGACGCCTTCTCGACTGCCCTTAATGTTGATTAATCTATCAAACCCAAGTAAATATTTTGTATACTTGCTTTCGACCCAAATTTGTACGATCAAATCTTATTTCTTATTACTTAAAAGTGTATGAATGGATTACGTTTAATTGGGTAAAATGAGCAATTGTGAATACGGGACTGGTGATATAATTTAAATTAAGTATTCCAGACGAATATCTGAAAAAAATTGCATGTAAGGTGACTAAGGAACACTAACATTACAAACAGAAATAGAATACTTAGAAGTAAGGTCTAATACCCTTCATGCCATTGAAACTGGGAATAAGAAACTTGAGATTTATTTTTCCACGGACGATAAAGTGTTAAAATGTGAGGTTCTGTGCCAACTAGGGATGGAATATCGATCGATC
>JAWNLP010000478.1:0-24138 GCA_035042265.1 Drosophila imparisetae | reverse complement strand
AAACAGATTAAAGGTAAAATGTTGCTGGGTTAATTGTAATCCGTGTGCATCTCAAAAATGTTGCCACATTGTTTGAAACTGAAATATCATCTGGCTGTGTGTGTGATTCGATTTTTATTATTTCTTGTTTGTCTTGTGAAAATGTGAATAATTGAAGGAAATTCTTTGTGGATATATAATGAAGTTGTCTCCGATTCCCTGAAGTACAAACAGCAGAGTCGATCTACTCGTAACTAGAGTTTGGACTAATGATCGAAATAAATCAATATCCGATAACAATAAATCATTTTAATTTATGTCATTACACTCAAAAAAACTTGATCATCAAAAATTTGTGAAAATTGAAAATTTTACATTGGTGGAAAATCGTTGTCTTATGTACACCAAATTATACAGAACTAAACTCAGTTTTTTTTTAACTTACATACATGCATAAATATATGAATTCATGCGCATTTTTCAGTGTATTGTTTTGCATCTGTAAGATAAAGACTGGATATCACTTAGTCGAGTTTTCTCTACCATATCTTTCTTACATGTTTTGTTTCGATGACGCAATAGCTTCCAAAACAGATACAGATGCAAGCATTTAGTGCATTTAAGTGTGTCGAGTGTGCTAATTTATGAATCATTTTATTTATGCTGAAAATAATTCAAAAATGTGCTGTAAAGCTAGTAAATCTATTTGAAGCCTCTTCTATTCTGTGCATCAAATTTAAATGACGAGATGAAATGTTATTGCAGCTCATCTTGCCACCGAGCGACAGTCGTCAATGTGCTTCATTTGACGCAAAAATAATAAAATACGTAAATGGATGGCAGGGGGGTGGCCTGAAGGGGCAGGTGGACGTGCCAGTTTGTCTGTCCGAGCACCTGTTTGGTTCTTTCTGCATAGCAAAAAGTGTAATTAAAATTTTCTCTCATGATTTTCATTTCTTTCGTTCGTTGAGTGTTTTTTGTTGTTGCAATTTTCTTAATTTTCTTTTATTTTTCTCGCTTAGCCGCTGGCATATTTTGCACAGCAAATTTGCTTTAAATGACGTTACGTGTATCTAATTAGCTGCTGTTGATGCTTATGGTGCTTATGATGTTAATCATTATGATTGTCGGAGGCAGCAGCAGCCAACAGCCAATTAATTATAAGAATCATAAAATAAGTAACGTAACTTTCTAACGTAATTTGCATGCCCATCCCTGGGTTTTGTCTTTGCATTCTTTTCATCTTCACCTTGCACATGCAAGATCACAACACACTCTCGATTTAGCTCGCGTCGACTATGCATGCGCAAGTGAAGTACGCGCATCATACAAACATACATACATACAAGCATACAAACCTACATACATACAAACATACAAGCGAAACTCGCGCATCGCTTTAAATGAAATACATTGTGAATTTGATATAAGCAAATAGAGTGAAAAATTGAATAAAATAAGAAATAAATTATCACACAAAACAATAAACTCAATTCGATCATAGGTGAGCGTGAAAAAGACGCACTCCTCTAAACATTTGGTGACCCCGACGTGATTTTTTTTATTTAATTTCTTTCATGTGTTGTGTCATTTAAAGAGCAAGTAAAAGGTTATTAACTATCGTGCTAATAACTAATCTAAGCGTCTTCTGCATAATTCGATGCAAAGACCAACAAACACTCTCGCACGCACACACACATACATACATAATTTTCGCTCTTGTTGGTGAAGTGCAAGTGAAAGATTATTAACTATCGTGTTAATCAATCTAAGCGTCTTCTGCATAATTCGATGCAAAGACCAACAAACACGCTCGCACACACACACACACATTCGCATATTTTCGTTCTCGGTTTCATTACGCGCGTGTACTCTCTTTTTGTCTCCGTTTGCCCCTCAGTTGACCACTTAACTGTAAATCGCACAACAAATCATTAGTTGCGCTGTGCAAGAACTTTCGTTAACGCAGCGGTCAATCAGCGGTCAACCGGTACTTGCCGTTAACTTCGTTTGCATTTCGTTCGTCCGTTATTCGCATAACAACAACATACATTCGAATCTACGCGCATATTCGACAGTGCTGATCGCGTGAGTCAATCGTGACTATCAATTGAAATGGCCAACGAATCAAATTCTAATGCGGCTCTGCCCTCTGACCTTGACTTCTACAAGGCAAAGGCAGAATCAGTATTTCGGCAACTCAAAGCATTTAATGAGTTTTTAACCAGTGAGCAGCTGATGCGCTTCAATGAAGCTGAGTTGCAGGCCAGACTGGACTTAAGCAGCGAAATGCGCCTTAGCTTTGATGCTGCACAATCCAATCTTGAGAAGCTTGATCTTACGGAGCTGTCCACGGACACAAGATGGCAATTTGACCAAGTCAGCTGCGAGGTGACATCCAAGCTCACTGGTGAACTCACCAGTACGCGCAAGGCTTCGATTCTCCATTCTACAGCAATCCGGAGTAATACGAACGAGCTAAATGGTGGCACAAGAAGCGCAGCGCGTCTCTCCAGATTACCACAATTTGAGCTTCCACGTTTCGGCGGTGCGTACATCGACTGGCCCGATTTCTTCGCCATGTATAACACTGTCGTCGGCCAGAATGAGGAAATAACGAAAGTGGAGAAGTTTCAACATCTTCGATCATGCCTAGCTGGACCTGCGTTGGAAGCGATTCGCGCTTTCGAACCAACGGAGGACAATTACGACAAAGCCATGGAACTGCTAATAAATCGTTTTGACAATAAATTGTTGCATTTTCAGGCACACATCCGTTCCATATTCAGGCTCTCAGGTGTGGACAAGGGGTCGGCAAGCAGTCTGCGTCAATTGAGTGACAGCATCAATTCACATCTGCGCGCGTTGCACGCAGTGGCATCTGCTGACGCCGTTGCAGATGGTTTGCTGATTCACCTGATCACATCCAAATTGGATCAAGCCACGCAGGAGAAGTGGGAGGAATCACTGCCCCTGAAAGGGCTACCAAAATGGACCGACATGGCCACATTCTTGGAAAGGAGATGCCGCATGATGGAAAATTTAGAATTTGCCACGGCAACGCACACACCTGGCAAGCATGTGGGAAAATCGTATGTACAAAACCGCAATACACTAATTGTCACCACCGCTCAATCTTGTGTCTTTTGCGAATCTGCTGATCATAATCTGTTGAAATGTACACGATTTACAAATTTAACTCCCACCATTCGCTATACAGAAGCTAAAAGGCTGCACCTCTGCTTTAACTGCCTTCGCAAAGGGCATAGTCTACAGCAATGCAAGTCTGGTCACTGCAAACATTGCCAGCAGAAGCACCACTCATTGCTACATATGGACACAAGTTCCGCATCTCAGCTGCCCGACACAACGCGTGCTCAAGGCGCATCACTTGTTTCCTTATCCACATCGCCACCTAGAGCCCTGAAACACCACGAGAACGATTACGTGCTGCTCGCAACGGCCATCATACTTGTCAGAAATCGATCTGGCACCTTCGTACCTTGCAGAGCTCTGCTGGACTCAGCATCGCAGCTCAACTTAGTCACCACTCGTCTCGTCAACCAGCTTCAGTTGGAACCACGCCGCTCGAATATGTTGGTATCAGGCATAGGCGAATCTTCTCTCTCGCTCAACAAAGCAGCTGACATTGTGGCACAATCAGCTACTGGCTCATATCAAGGATCATTTTCTGCAGTCGTAACGCAAAAGATAATTGATTATCAGCCTCACTTCGATATAAATACCACCGGATGGAAAATACCCAACAACTGCCACCTCGCTGACCCGCTCTTCTACAAAGATCAAAGGATCGATATGCTGATTGGCGCTGGCATATTTTTCGACTTGCTTTGCGTTGGGCAAATTCGTCTGGCAAATCATTTACCCACGCTTCAGAAGACCAAATTAGGCTGGATAGTTTCTGGAAGCTGTGCTATTCCCAACCACTCATCTCTAGCTGCTCCGATCAAGCATTCGGACACTATTGAAGAAGTTGCTGAAATTCGTCAGCAGGTCAAGGAGCCGTCAAAAAGGAGGAACAACAACAGTTGGCTGCAATGGACACTTTACCCTCCAGCAGCAGCAAGAAATCAACTGAAGAACCCTGCAACAATAAGCGCGAGAAGGACAATCTTGCGCCCAGTGAAACCCATGCGGCGGCAGCAGCAACAGCACCGAAGCCACAAACTGCCGGTTCAGCAAGCAGCAGCAGTAGCAAACTGCAGCCGGGTTAGCAATGAATCTGTTACCAACATTGCCACACGCAAGGAGGCGGCGGGCAACACACACAAATCAAGCACCAGCTCAGCGGTTGGCGCAACACAAGCCACCAAGCGGAGCGAAGTCGATGGCTGGAAGGAGTTGGTGCGCAAAGGTAGCACCCAACAAACAACTATTGTGGGCGGCTCCTCCTCTTCCTCATCGGGCGCTGCATTGTCGCTGGGCGCTGGCAACGACAACAGCAATAACATGCTGCAACATCTGCCAGCGAGCGCTCATCAGCATCATCTCAGCCAGACACATCATTTGGCTGCATACAACAAACCAACACCACGTCTATCGCGACGTTGGAAAATCGGTTCTCACATTTCACGAGCTTCGTACTCCTGTATGCGAAATTTCTGCAATGTTGAACTCACGACCTTTTTGTCCCATTTCAGAAAACGCAAGCGATCTAGAAGTTCTCACTCCTGGGCATTTCCTGATTGGAACTCCATACGCCAATCATACACTCAACGGCCACGCTTAGCTCAGCGCTGGCCAGCGTCATCCACATCATGTTCCTCCACCACGCTGGTGTCCAAGGCGACGGGTGTGCCGATGTCAATTGCCTCCCCGTCGGCGCTGGGTGGCTCCACAATAATTCGCAGTACGCGAAGTCATCATCATCACCATCATCAACAACAGCAACAGCACCTGAATCAAAGTCATAATCATAGCCACAGCCAGAGCCACAATCATAACAGCCACAATCGAAGAACCCGACATAACATATCTCTGGAAAGGACGGCGTCTCGCGAGCTGCAATAATCAAACCTGCAGCTGGCACCGTCAAAAGAGCCGTTGGCAAGATCGCTGTTCTGCCCCTTGGAACCAAGTCGGTTGAAACCCTTGGACTTTCAACGGGGGGAGTATGTCGGAGGCAGCAGCAGCCAACAGCCAATTAATTATAAGAATCATAAAATAAGTAACGTAACT
The DNA here is from genome assembly GCA_035042265.1 of Drosophila imparisetae. Classification (NCBI taxonomy): domain Eukaryota; kingdom Metazoa; phylum Arthropoda; class Insecta; order Diptera; family Drosophilidae; genus Drosophila; species Drosophila imparisetae. Next base: position 18,960 of record JAWNLP010000478.1, on the reverse strand, counting down.
TTCTAACGTAATTTGCATGCCCATCCCTGGGTTTTGTCTTTGCATTCTTTTCATCTTCACCTTGCACATGCAAGATCACAACACACTCTCGATTTAGCTCGCGTCGACTATGCATGTGCAAGTGAAGTACGCGCATCATACAAACATACATACATACAAGCATACAAACCTACATACATACAAACATACAAGCGAAACTCGCGCATCGCTTTAAATGAAATACATTGTGAATTTAATATAAGCAAATAGAGTGAAAATTGAATAAAATAAGAAATAAATCATCACACAAAACAATAAACTCAATTCGATCATAGGTGAGCGTGAAAAAGACGCACTCCTCTAAACAATGATCTTTACTTAATAATCATGCAATGTGTTTCATGTGGATGACGAAGATGCGTGTGTGTTTGTCTGTGTGGTTGGGAAGGAAAGGTGTGCAAGAGAGTGTTTGCTCATTTGGAAAATATGTTAATAAAATTTGATGTCTCAAGGTTACGTCGTCTGTCTATAATATATGAGTAGATGCTACGGAACGCACAGTTGCCACCGCTGATCTTGTTACTCATGGGAGCTCAGCCAAATTATGTGGTATAAATACAAAATATATGAATTTTATTCCGTATACATATAATAATTGAGTTGACAGCGCACGTAGAATGCATTTTAAATAGATTAAAGTGCTCGTATTTATTTATACTTTTGGATTAACTAGCTGTAATTTTGAGTTACGATATTTTTTTTTTCGAGATAAGTTGTTGTCCTAAATACGAGATAAGTGGGTATTTTTGTTGATGGTAAAGTTGCAAGCAATAATTATTGCTAATCATTACAGCGTTTATATATTCTCGATCAGCATCACTAGCCTCGTTGATATAGTTCACTTTTTTTTATGCAAACTAGTCGCTCAGTTTGGAAGCTATCCGTATGACACTTGCAATGTGTCCGTCTGTCGGACTCAGCAGAATCGTATCTCTATGTCAAAAGTCTGTTATAGGAATAATCGGTCGAAAGATGCTTAATAAGATATCCAAACCAAACCAGTCTCTATTACTAAGTTAATCATTGTTATGTGTATTATTTTGCCTCTCACAAATCATGAACAATATCAAATTGCTTTATTTTTATAATAAATAGATGTCTACAGTTTACTTCCTCTTTTATTAATTTTTTTTTTTCAGTCCTCAACGCTCAATGTTCAATGAGCGAGCACTGATCTCTGAAGCGCAGTTATGCATAGAAATGCCGTGAATATTTTCCGTATTGTGCATTGGGCGTTCATGTCAAAACTGCAAACCCACAAAAGCTTCAAAGCAACAACATTTCATTGTCCACTCAAACGCTCGCCTTCCCCTTTTTTTTTGTTATTACGTTACGTTGGAAACCTACAGCAGCAGCAGCAGCAACATCATCATCAGCGTCATCAACGCCATCATGAACATTCGATAGACGCAAGTTTGATTGCGCAATACTCCAAAATAGAACACACACAACACACGCACACACCTCAGCATGCGCAATATAATTGATCCCATTCTGCATACATTGTGGCAAGCGACATTGCGTTGACAGCGTGAGGAGGGGGTTGGTGGGTGGTTGGGCTTAGTAGGGGAGGTGCCTGCTGTGTGGTTGAGGCTGACGCCGAAGCCTCTACTCAAATTCTCTGCCGCTGACAGTGGCACTCATATCCAGGCAGAGCCGCACACAGAAATTGTTTCGAAATTGGCTTTTGTGGCCATCAGCATCGATGCATTCAACACACACACACACATACATATTTAGATACCGCACACTGCACATACGCAATTTATGAGCGTCAGCCTAAAACTAATGACGTGGCGTGTTTGCGGCTGACGTTTTTATTGATTTGTCACGTGGCACAAAAGACAAAATCTCGAAGAAAAAAAAGGAAACGGAAATAGAAAGAAATCCTTCTGCTGACTCGTTGACTCTCAACAATGACACCCAAATCGCTCGTTGTATATGGATTAAAATGAACGTGAATAAAACCTGTGCAAAAAATGGTTTTGCTTTCCGCATCCCCTATTAAATCAGACAAAATGGGTGTCTGCAGCTGTGTGCGATTGTTGCATACATTCAGGAACCACAACGACACGACCCCTTTGGCTAAAGTATATCAATTGCTTGTGGCTTAGATAGTTTTTTTTTTTGGTTTTTTAATACCCTATAGTTAAACACAATGTCGAAAAGTAGTATTATACTTTGGAGTTTGTGATGGACTCTGTAATATTATTAGCTCAGACCTAATCTACATTGGTGGAAAGCTAGAAATGAGAAATTTGCTGTTATGTTATATATATATATATCATATACAGGGTATGTGATGTTACGCTTAACCTTATGCATGATGCTATTTTAATAGGCAGCATTTTGTGTCTGGCAGCCGTATGCATTTTATTAGCTGCATTCGAACACGTCTTTCGGCTTCCCATTTTTTCTGCTGCTTAGGCGATTTTCTGTTGCTCTTATTATTGTCTGGCCGAACTGCTGCTGGCCAAGAGGCGCAGCTGTTGTTGCCAAGGCTTAATCTGTAGCCACTGAATTGAGCTGAACTGAAAGAACTGGTGTACTTTCCAGCATCTGTTCTGTCTGGGTAGCGCAAAATCGCAGGAATCTAATGCAATTGGAAACCAACAAACTGAATTTAAGCTTCTACTAAAGTTGAGCATTACAATGGAAATAAATGTGACAGTATATTAAGAAGTAGTAGAAATTAAGTAGCTTACTGGGTCGGATAGTAAACAGAGCAAGTAGATTCAATGTGCATAGGAAATTGATAAATGTGACAATAGTCGAAATCTGCTTAACTTAAGTAAGTAAGACTTAAGTAATTGATATTTTGCTTATTGTTCCAATTGCCTTGCCATATAACCAAATCAATATGGTATAACTTGAGTACAATAAACTAAATTAGGCATCGATAGAGAAGCGGAACATAATTTAGGATTGTTGACTTATGTGAAGAATACAGGTAGCATACTTTAGCTGCTGTAGATATGAAAGAATAGTGGATGTAGAATGTACAAAAACAATTACCGTAGAAACAAATGGGTTTAATAATTTCGTACATTTTGAATATGCAGCTTAAGCGAATTGACAACCGAAAAGGATTTTGAACTTATCAAAAATGCATAAATAAAATAAAAACAAATCATAAATAAATGTAGAAAGGCAATACAACTTTATATGACTATTCGATAACTCTGAATGCTTTCAACAGGCAACAGCGGACTGTGGAGCGGGGGATGGTCGGTGGCGCTGGTGGTGGGTGCACAAGTGGGAATACAAAATCTTTCAATAAAACAATTTATTCAATTGGCTCAATGACTCGACGCGACTTGGTCTCTTCTGCTTTTCTTTTTTTTTAGTCTGCTGTTAGCCACTGTACAAAGGATAAAAGGAAAATGAAATGCCGAAATCTATTTAGTTTTGTGGTTTTGTTCGTAGTAAAACAGCATCAGCGACAAAATCCCAGCGTGGGCGGCGGGGCTCTGCTCTGCCAGAACGGCTGAGTTGCAGCTTTTATCGTTCACATTTCCATTTCGAACAACTCCTTACACACACCAATTTATATAGTACATCTCCATATATATCTATTTTTTTCTATATTTTCTCTCTTTTATTTCATTTGCATTTTTTTTTTCAGTTTTGCAAATGTTTTCTAGTTTTTTCATTTTCAGTTTTTTTTTCACCTGTTTCTTTTTTCTTATTTACCTAGTCTCCATTGCATGTGTCGCGTCGTCGCTTGGCGCCGCTGTGTGGGTGGCAGTGGGCAGTAGGAGTCACATATCCTTGTCTCTGGCACCACGCTTCCATATGCGAAGCAACATTGCAGCCACACTCTGTGCAACTGTATCAATTTAGCGCATGTCGTCATAGCAGCCATTGATGCATAAATAATGGAGCTGGGCAACAGAAAAGGGGAGAATGGCATGGGGAAAGCGCGGGTGGGGAGGGGACAGGGCGTTGGACGTTGGAGGACGTTTGTTGGACTAGCTTTAACTGTCAGTCAGCCAGCTTGGCGCTGCAACGCTCTCCATCTCTCTCCCCTCTCTTCTAGTGTGCCATTTCCTCCATGTCTGGTTCTAACTGAATTTGTAGGTATATTTGTTTTGTGCAGCGTTACTTTCATTCCCTTTTCCCTTTTTTACGTTTTTGCCTTTCTTTTTTGCTTTTTTCCTTCTATGAGCTTTGTTCGCTCAGCCATTCACAATTGTCGCTTTATTTGCTATTCAAAACTATTTTCATCGATTGTCGAGACGCCTATCTCCAAAAGAAAGAAAGGCAAACAAAACATAACTTTTGTTGTGCATGACTAAACTTTAGTTCAAAGGCAATAAGTAACAAACAACTAAAGCAGAAATGCACAAAGAACGACACAAAAAGAAAGCTGCACAATGTTGCAGCAATCGAAACTTTAATGCACATTTGAAAATTGGGTATTTGTAAACGATGCGTGGCTAAAACTGAGCCGATTTTCACATAATGTCAACGTCTCCAACCACCATAGTTTGTGATATTAGAGGTAGGTGGACAGGTGGGCAAAGGTGTTGCTCGATAGTAGCCAATACAGCTGGATCGAAAAACCCAATTAAAATGCCAAATTGCCTGCTGCCACAATGTGTGCTGCGTAAGCCTGCAACTGCAACGGAAGTCTCTATATATTTACTAAATCCAAGCCGTGCCAGCTGTGGAAACACATACAGTTTTCAAAGCAAAACCTTCTGCTGCAGCTGGTACATATAGTCAATTAAATTTTCCATAAAGCTGACTTAGGCGTATATTGAAAAGATGGTCGAAAACCCATTAGTGAAATGCAAAAATAACTCCAATACTGCATAATATTTTCCAGTGTGCTACGTGCTTGAACTTCTGCCCACAATCCACAAATATACTAAAAGCAAACGTTGGACAAAGGCACCACTTCCATTTCAACCCCAACCACAATTATCACAAATAATCAAGCAACAAATTTTTGTCGAAAACTTTATTAGTTGGCAAATTTAAAGTTGTGTGAGGGGAAAATGTTATTGCATTTGATAAAACAAGTTTCCGTTTACTTTTCCAGAACGATATGTTGATAAAAATATAAATAAACCAAATGTGGCAATATAATTGATGAATATTACGAGGTCTGACCAATAAGTAATGAGACTAAGTCCATAAAATACGTATATTTAAAAATTAAGGTACATTGATGTGATCCCCTTCAAAGTACTCCCCTCCCGCAACTACACACTGGTTCCAACGTTTCTTCCAGCTTTCGTAACATTTCTGGAATGCTTCGACTGGAATGTCCTTTAGTACCCTCGTCACGGCGGTCTGGATGTCAGTTATGGACTCAAAATGCGTTCCTTTCACGGCCAATTTTGTTTGGGGGAACAAGAAGAAGTCACAGGGTGACATATCCGGCGAATAGGGCGCTTGCAGCAACACTGCGATGTTTTTAGAGGTCAAAAACTGCGACACACTGAAGGCACGATGGCATGGAGCATTGTCATGATGAAGGATCCACGTTTTGGCAATCTCTGGACGGACTCTAATGACTCGTTTTCGCAGCCGATCGAGTACTTTCAGGTAGAAATGTTGGTTGACGGTCTGCCCAGGTGGTACAAACTCTTTGTGCACGATTCCTTTGCTGTCAAAGAAGCAAATCATCATCGTTTTCACTTTTGATTTGCTCATTCTCGCCTTCTTCGGTCTGGCTGCACCAGGAGGCAGCCACTGTTGACTTTGCCGTTTTGTTTCGGGATCGTACTGAAAATACCAACTTTCATCACCAGTAATTACACGATCGAGAAGAGTTGGATCAGCTTCAACCTGTTCCAGACAATCCTGTGAAATGGACATTCGCTCGTGTTTTTGCTCCGCCGAAAGGTTCTTCGGTACCATCTTTGCACACAGCTTTTTCATGGACAAATCATCAGTTAAAATTTTTCTGACGGTCTCTCGTTTCAAATTAAGTTCATCAGCCAACATTCGAATGGTTAGCCGCCGATCTTGATGCACGAGAGTGCGCACACGCTGAACATTGTTGTCAGTTCGAGCTTCAACCGGCCTCCCACTTCGCGGTTCATCCCCGACGCTCTCACGACCATTTTTAAAATCTTTATGCCATCGAAACACCTGAGCACGACTCAGGGCTTCATCACCGAACACTTTGACCAATTTACCGTACGTTTCCGTAACAGAATCGCCGAGTTTAACGCAAAATTTAATCGCGTACCGCTGTTCAATATTACGTCGTTCCATATTCGTTGTCGAAAACACAACACAGCTGGAGAACTATCGAACGTACGAAAGTCGCGAGCACATGTATCGATAGAGGAGGGATGGGAGATTAACCGACCGAAGTTTCAGGTTCGCAGTGTTACCACAAGCGCGGCTAAAAAATCAGTCTCATTACTTATTGGTCAGACCTCGTATATAAAAAGGGCTTCATAATGTTGAAGGAATATCGGACTTTAAACAATCATTGGCGAAGATATGGCAGATTTAATTTGAATTCGTACAAATAAAAACTTATAACGTCATTTCCTAGAAATAATTTTTATGAATCGTATTTACAACTTTTGATGCAGAATTGATATATATAAAAAGGGCTTCATAATGTTGAAGGAATTTCGGACTTAAGACAATTATTGGCGAAGATATGGCAGATTGAATTTGAATTCGTACAAAAAAAACTTAAAACGTAATTTCCTCGAAATAATTTTTATGAATGGTATTTTCAACTTTTGATGCAGAATTGATATATATAAAAAGGGCTTCATAATGTTGAAGGAATTTCGGACTTTAGACAATTATTGGCGAAGATATGGCAGATTGAATATGAATTCGTACAAAAAAAAACTTAAAACGTCATTTCCTCGAAATAATTTTTATGAATGGTATTTTCAACTTTTGATGCAGAATTGATATATATAAAAAGGGCTTCATAATGTTGAAGGAATTTCGGACTTTAGACAATTATTGGCGAAGATATGGCAGATTGAATTTGAATTCGTACAAAAAAAACTTAAAACGTAATTTCCTCGAAATAATTTTTATGAATGGTATTTTCAACTTTTGATGCAGAATTGATATATATAAAAAGGGCTTCATAATGTTGAAGGAATTTCGGACTTTAGACAATTATTGGCGAAGATATGGCAGATTGAATATGAATTCGTACAAAAAAAACTTAAAACGTAATTTCCTCGAAATAATTTTTATGAATGGTATTTTCAACTTTTGATGCAGAATTGATATATATAAAAAGGGCTTCATAATGTTGAAGGAATTTCGGACTTTAGACAATTATTGGCGAAGATATGGCAGATTGAATTTGAATTCGTACAAAAAAAAACTTAAAACGTAATTTCCTCGAAATAATTTTTATGAATGGTATTTTCAACTTTTGATGCAGAATTGATATATATAAAAAGGGCTTCATAATGTTGAAGGAATTTCGGACTTTAGACAATTATTGGCGAAGATATGGCAGATTGAATATGAATTCGTACAAAAAAAACTTAAAACGTCATTTCCTCGAAATAATTTTTATGAATGGTATTTTCAACTTTTGATGCAGAATTGATATATATAAAAAGGGCTTCATAATGTTGAAGGAATTTCGGACTTTAGACAATTATTGGCGAAGATATGGCAGATTGAATTTGAATTCGTACAAAAAAAACTTAAAACGTAATTTCCTCGAAATAATTTTTATGAATGGTATTTTCAACTTTTGATGCAGAATTGATATATATAAAAAGGGCTTCATAATGTTGAAGGAATTTCGGACTTTAGACAATTATTGGCGAAGATATGGCAGATTGAATATGAATTCGTACAAAAAAAACTTAAAACGTCATTTCCTCGAAATAATTTTTATGAATGGTATTTTCAACTTTTGATGCAGAATTGATATATATAAAAAGGGCTTCATAATGTTGAAGGAATTTCGGACTTTAGACAATTATTGGCGAAGATATGGCAGATTGAATATGAATTCGTACAAAAAAAACTTAAAACGTAATTTCCTCGAAATAATTTTTATGAATGGTATTTTCAACTTTTGATGCAGAATTGATATATATAAAAAGGGCTTCATAATGTTGAAGGAATTTCGGACTTTAGACAATTATTGGCGAAGATATGGCAGATTGAATATGAATTCGTACAAAAAAAACTTAAAACGTAATTTCCTCGAAATAATTTTTATGAATGGTATTTTCAACTTTTGATGCAGAATTGATATATATAAAAAGGGCTTCATAATGTTGAAGGAATTTCGGACTTTAGACAATTATTGGCGAAGATATGGCAGATTGAATATGAATTCGTACAAAAAAAAACTTAAAACGTCATTTCCTCGAAATAATTTTTATGAATGGTATTTTCAACTTTTGATGCAGAATTGATATATATAAAAAGGGCTTCATAATGTTGAAGGAATTTCGGACTTTAGACAATTATTGGCGAAGATATGGCAGATTGAATATGAATTCGTACAAAAAAAAACTTAAAACGTAATTTCCTCGAAATAATTTTTATGAATGGTATTTTCAACTTTTGATGCAAAATTGATCTACGAGGTCTTACCAATAAGTAATGAGACTAAGTCCATAAAATACGTATATTTAAAAATTAAGGTACATTGATGTGATCCCCTTCAAAGTACTCCCCTCCCGCAACTACACACTGGTTCCAACGTTTCTTCCAGCTTTCGTAACATTTCTGGAATGCTTCGACTGGAATGTCCTTTAGTACCCTCGTCACGGCGGTCTGGATGTCAGTTATGGACTCAAAATGCGTTCCTTTCACGGCCAATTTTGTTTGGGGGAACAAGAAGAAGTCACAGGGTGACATATCCGGCGAATAGGGCGCTTGCAGCAACACTGCGATGTTTTTAGAGGTCAAAAACTGCGACACACTGAAGGCACGATGGCATGGAGCATTGTCATGATGAAGGATCCACGTTTTGGCAATCTCTGGACGGACTCTAATGACTCGTTTTCGCAGCCGATCGAGTACTTTCAGGTAGAAATGTTGGTTGACGGTCTGCCCAGGTGGTACAAACTCTTTGTGCACGATTCCTTTGCTGTCAAAGAAGCAAATCATCATCGTTTTCACTTTTGATTTGCTCATTCTCGCCTTCTTCGGTCTGGCTGCACCAGGAGGCAGCCACTGTTGACTTTGCCGTTTTGTTTCGGGATCGTACTGAAAATACCAACTTTCATCACCAGTAATTACACGATCGAGAAGAGTTGGATCAGCTTCAACCTGTTCCAGACAATCCTGTGAAATGGACATTCGCTCGTGTTTTTGCTCCGCCGAAAGGTTCTTCGGTACCATCTTTGCACACAGCTTTTTCATGGACAAATCATCAGTTAAAATTTTTCTGACGGTCTCTCGTTTCAAATTAAGTTCATCAGCCAACATTCGAATGGTTAGCCGCCGATCTTGATGCACGAGAGTGCGCACACGCTGAACATTGTTGTCAGTTCGAGCTTCAACCGGCCTCCCACTTCGCGGTTCATCCCCGACGCTCTCACGACCATTTTTAAAATCTTTATGCCATCGAAACACCTGAGCACGACTCAGGGCTTCATCACCGAACACTTTGACCAATTTACCGTACGTTTCCGTAACAGAATCGCCGAGTTTAACGCAAAATTTAATCGCGTACCGCTGTTCAATATTACGTCGTTCCATATTCGTTGTCGAAAACACAACACAGCTGGAGAACTATCGAACGTACGAAAGTCGCGAGCACATGTATCGATAGAGGAGGGATGGGAGATTAACCGACCGAAGTTTCAGGTTCGCAGTGTTACCACAAGCGCGGCTAAAAAATCAGTCTCATTACTTATTGGTCAGACTCGTATATCATTTGTCTGTACCAAAAGCAGGGCAAATGGGGATGATAATTCAGGCCCAGGATACTTAGAGTAACACATTTAGAGTAATATTAAAATATAGTTCTTATTTATTGCAATCCAAAAGTAATCTCAAATGCTTCATATACTAGTTAACCATTCGCTGACGGCATATTTTTGAATAATTTAATATTAATATTTTTGTGGAAATTGCTTAAAAATGTAAGCCATGAATTGTGAATGGCGCCTGGCACCAAAATTGTTATGGTCTGCACTTGACATAGTTCCCTCCCCACTTCGAGAGAGGCTCTGCTCTATAAGCTATACCAACAAGAACAACACACACACACACACACAGTCACGAGTATACAACACATTTGTACTATCAGCAAAACTTTTCACTGCTTGCATATTTTCAATTTCTCTCTCACTGTATGACAAAAGTTTTCCACACCAAGGACAAGTGTTCTGGCCACCAAGTGTGTATGTGTGTGTGTGTTTGTGTGTACTATGATATATGGTCAGAGGCGGCACTTGAGAACCGACACAAAAACAGAGGCAGACACAGACGCAGACAACGTAGAGGAACTTGCTAGTCAGACTTTACCTATTGTCAAAGTGTATGCAATATATTCGAGTATAAAATGCATTTGATGTTATTTATTTTTTGTTTGTATTTGTTGCCAATTTGGTTATACACTAGTTTTCCAAGCAGCCACCCACTCCACACACACACACACACAGCTCGGTCAACTTTTGCATATTTTGCGTAACAAATACTTCAAGGTTTTCTCCTTCGTCGATGGGGATAGATATAGATGTTTCTGGGTTATGGTTATTGTGCAAGTGGGTTGCAAAACAATTGCCCACAGGTCAAGCGTCATCGTTTTGTGATATTCATTTCACAGTGCATACAGAGTCATAGGGCAAAAGCAGCATTTGTCAGCGATAAACAAATTGACAGTTTTGAATGCGACAATTCTTCGAAATGTTTAAATTTCCGAAACATTTTATTTTAATTTTTTTAATGAGAACGAGCTCGAAAGTGTGTCAGTATCTGATAGGTTATGAAATGGAAACTATAATTTGAAGATATTGACTTCTATAAATGAATTTACAATACTGCAAATAAATTATTTTAAATAATTATAAAATGCGTATTTAAAAAGCAAGCAGTGCTGGAAAATGTCGAAATAAATTTCGTGAAATAAATTTCAATTAAAACCTTTGTATCCTTTTCTTTTCATTTTTGAAAGTATGATATAAAGCGCCGTGCTGTCAAATTATATAAATATATTTATTTATTTATAAAATTTAAAATTAATGGAAAATAAAATTTACCTTCAAAATTAAATGATGTAATCCAATAAAATACAGCTGAGTGCATTAATAATCTGCAGTTAAGTAAACTAGCCCACCTGCAACTAAACTTGTCCGGCTACAGCGTGAAACTTTCGAGCCCGCTTGTTGTACTGTTGTTGGCTGCGTTCAAACGCCTAGTGCACATGCATCCTTACCTGTTCTTGAACGACCCGGATCTTGTCCTGCGTACCTAAATAGGAGATTGCGTGCTCGCCCATAGATCGCAGCCTCATGGCGAGCTTATAACAGGCCCCATTCAAGAACATGTGCTGTCCAAACACGTCAAAAAATGGTGTCACCCCAGTTGCCGAATGGACAGCATTACGTATCGCCACCTCAATTTCGGGCAGAAATTCAGATTCACCCGATCGGCTGCATTGCTTTGCGGTGAATATATGGCCGTTCTCATGTGGGTGATCGTGCACATCGATCCACTCCTTTGTCTTCGATTCAACGAATTTGCCATCGATGAAGAGATTCGTCGTTGGAGCTGCCGACGAGTAACTGCGCTTCGCGATCAGTCGTGCCTCAGCACCAATTAGACGCACAAAGGACATCTTGAACAGGTCAGGAATAACGGATTATGGTTAATGGACAATCGGGCGGGGAGCGCGTGTTACTGCTGCTGCTGCTGCTGATTCTAAATGCGGCTGGCCAAACCGGTGGTTCCACTAGAACTATTCAACAGAGAACACAAAAAATAAAGAAAATTGTTTGGGTCCACTAAAGCTTTATATTAACGCCGATAATGTTGGTCCAAAAAAAAATATCCGCTACAGTTATTAGTCCCGAAATTTGGGTAGAAGCTAACGATGACAATGTTGGTCCGGAGAAAAATAACCACTACAGTTGGCCATGCTTATCCGTTCCTTCTTACAAGTCCATTCTTCTCATTAGCTATAAGTTCACCCATCCAACGTCGATAGACCAACTTTGTGGTTAAGTATGCGTGGAAGAAAAAATGCGCTCGCAGTGATAGCTTTTAAGAGAGGCTCTCTTGCGCAATGCGAACTTAGCAATTAGCTCATGATAGGCAGCTCCGCCGAGCAAAAGGGTGAGGTAGCGGCGATCGTACTGTATCGACGCTTAAGCACATTACTTAATACAGCTAAGATTTGCCAATAATGATCCGACCAAACTCGATATTAAGTCCAGGATAATTCCGCATCAATTTAGTTAATTAAGTCCAAATTAACCAAGTACAAATTAATCCAGTACGAATGAATCGTAAATTAATTGTAAATTAGTTGTAAATTAGCTGTAAATTAGCTGCCCATTCTAAAAAAAAACACTTATTTAACTAGTGTCTTCTTTTGAATGGCTATTAATGAAACTACTTATTTTGTTATTTACCCTTAATAAATTCTTGAATAGGCCATGAGGTTAACACGTGTTACTGCTTTCTGCAGCGTAGGCTGTATTAACGAAAACAGGAAAAGAATTTTCTCTTTGTCCACTGGTTTGGCAACAAAATGAATTAACTATTTTAACTTACTGGAGTTGTAGGGTTTTCTCCTATTTGCACTAATTATTATTTTATTTATAAGTAATCACTTGTAACTATTTTATGTTTTCCGTTTTATTTCATATTAATTCGTTTGGACCGCGCACAACTTGTTCGTTCAAGGGCTTGGAAAAGAAAAGAATCTGTCTGAGGTTCAAAGAACTTAAGCACTCTCGTTTTTCCAAAAATTCGCTTTGCCCCCGTTTTTCAACAATTCTTTTTTGGGTTTCTTTGCTCATCATTTTTTTTCTTTTAAAAGCTCAAACCTCTCGCTCCCAGATGGCGCTGAAGGCGAAACACAAGAAATCATCATCAAATATATTATGGACTCGACAAGCGACTTATTATGTTAGAATGTTCACGCTTGTGTGCTGCATCAACGAGGCCAACGAAGTCATAATTGGAGCCTTTGGAGATGTGGGCGGTGAGCGGCTGTCCATAGGTTGGCGAAGGGATGTCCTCTGCTTGGCGCTGATGCCTTGGCACCTGATCGGCATCTCGCAGATGGAGCAGAGTGTGGTGTGGTACGTCACACACCTGACACGACGCAACACTGCGGCAGGTACCCTCGGTGTGCTTATGGGCCAGGCAGTTCGGGCAGTAGTGGTTGATGAGCACTGCTCTAAACCGCTTCTCAGCGGAAAGGCGAAGAAACGCTGACACCTCTGCAGACTCGACATCTGAATGAGTTTGAAGTGGGGTGATTGGCCGTCGAAGCGCTTTTACGGGAAGACATGTTATTCCTTGGTAAAACGAAAGAAAAAAAAAACTGTAAAGGAAGAAAGGAAACAAACTTATGATTTCGTTTAGCAAAAAACTACATGAAAGGATTTATTTTAGTTAGGCGAAGTCTGTGGATTTTTTTTAATTCGCCTCTAGGATCATGGACGAAAAGGACCAGTTTATGAATTGGTCTCTTGATGACCCCTCGTGTCGTAAGGACGTCAACGACACGGACGTTATTGTCATCACCTAAATGGGTACTCAGAATTTTTCCAAGACGCCATTCGTGGACAGGAAGGTTGTCTTCCTTGACAATCACCATATCGCCAGTTTTGAGATTTCGAGATGGATATTGCCACTTAACTCGTTTGTGGAGCTCCTTCAGGTATTCTTCTTTCCAACGGAAACAAAGCTGTTGGTTAAGAGATTTCAGGCGTTGCCATCGGTTTAGAATGGACGTGGCATTCTCTGTAATTTCGGGCTCACAGACGGACAAGAGAGGTGCTCCGACTAAGAAATGCCCTGGACTCAGGGCTAACAAGTCAGTTGGATCTTCTGACATTGGAGAAATCGGTCTTCAGTTAAGACAAGCTTCAATCTTGGATAATAGCGTTGATAGCTGATGTGAATGTGAATTTAAAGGTCGCTGCGGATTTGTGGAAGAATGTCTTGAAACTCTTCACTCCAGCTTCCCATAAGCCACCCATGTGCGGTGCGCTTGGCGGATTGAAGCGCCATGATAATTTGTATTGTATATATTTGGATAGTATTCATTTTTTGTAGCTTCAAGGAAATCTTGATCGAGGGTCTTAGAATCTCCGATAAACGTTTTCCCGTTGTCAGAGTACATTTGTTGAGGACATCCACGTCGTGCAACAAAAGGTGCGAAGGCGGCGAGAAACCTTTCGGTCGTCAAATCGGTAGTGGCTTCCAAATGGATAGCCTTCGTACTGAAGCATACAAAAACACATACATAGCCCTAGGTAATTCGACAAGCACGCCCTGTGAAACTTTTCATATCAAAGGGGCCGGTAAAGTCAACACCTGTATTGGTAAAGGGTCTGGAAAATGTGGACCTCTCTATGGGTAAGTCACCCATGAGTTGGGTTTGAAGCCGTTTCTTGTAAACGATGCAAACTTTACATGTTCTTGCTACATCCTGGAACTCCTTTGATGACACAACTTTAATTTTGTAGAGTCCTCTGTTTGTTTAACTTTTCTTTGGAGTATCATCTCCAACATTAACACCTGCGAACATGACTAAACTCCGCATCCGAGTGTAGCATGGTGGTCCAAACTAGGCGGGAAGCGCTGCGGTTCCGTTGGCTTCGGCTGTTGGTTTCGGGGTGCGAGTTGTTGTGCACCCCACTAACGCGCTCTGTACCCTCCCAACCAATTGGACTTCCTGCGCGGCAATGTTTTCTGGAAAGTCCCCAAAAGCAAATCTACAGGGTTCACTCAACTCATATCCCGGCCAGTAGGACACATGACAAATTTACAGATTCATGGTTTTATTTCTCATTAAAACTTCATATAGAATTCCTTATAATTAATGTAAAAAAAAAATGTGTATAATCAAAAAAAATTTTTTAACCATGATACAGGATTTGGTTTTCACAAACTTCAAAATATGTGTATATGCAATTCGGTTATATCCTTATTTTTTCTTTCGTGTTATGATTATTTGTTAAAAATAAAATTCTACTTTATCGCACTTGTCACTTTTAGGGGGGTTGGCTTAACATGATTTTCTTTCTTTTTCTTTTTATCCTCATTACATTTTTTTTTTCTTATACTTAAACATAACCGAAAAAAAAAAAAACTTTGACCACATTACAAAAAAAAAAAAAAAATTTATGGGTTATGTCTGCTTTTAAATTTTTCCTTGGTGTTGTGGGGGTGCTCCTCTGGACACGACAATGAGCGCTACACGTCACTGCGCTGGTCGCTGTTGTGGGGGTGCTCCTCTGGACACGACAATGAGCGCTACACGTCACTGCGCTGATCGCTGTTGTGGGGGTGCTCCTCTGGACATGACAATGAGCGCTACACGTCACTGCGCTGGTCGCTGTTTTCCGCGATTTTGGGCGCTGCGCGTCTCGGTGTATTTTTCAGAACAAAAAAAAACCCAACAAAAAACCCGGGCGGCGTACAGTCTCGCCTGCTAAAATTTGTATCGGCCGCGTGCAGTCTCGGCTGCAAAAATTTTATCAGCCACGTGCAGTCTCGGCTACAAAAAGTTTTTATCAGTCGCGTGCAGTCTCGGCTGCAAAATGTTCTTTCCGCGGCGTGCAGTGTCGGCTGATCGACCTCCAAAACTCAGAGAGCTTCTCATAGCGCAGCTTGGCAAAGCTCTCGGATTCAGCAGTTATTCAGCTATCCGCAGCTTTTATCCTATCCTGCAGAGCTTTGCCTACCGCAAAGTCTGCAATGATTAATTACTAGCAAACAATCTATCATTGCCGACTTTTAGCCGGCTGCATTATTTACTTCGGCATCCGACCAGCCGTTTATCTCGCCTCGCTAGCCGGCGATATAAACTACCACACCCTTTCGGGCACCGACCGTTACAAAGTAAGTGAATTCAGCAAATGCTATTTATAAATATAACTTATCGCGGTCACATTACAGTTGTTGCCGACGCCCTGTAGCATTTAAGCTGTTGTGTTCGGGGGTAGCGTTCCAGAGGAGGTGCACGCGCTGGCTCCGGCTTTATTGTTGGTATGTGGTCGGGGTTCCATTAAGTTCCCTGGCGCTACTGGCTAGCTGTGCTAAATAATAATTTTAAAAAAATCGCGTGCGGGATAAATTTGACCCATTTCTGGGAAGGAGGAAGGGGGAAGTGGACCGATCTAACACCTTAAATATGGAGGCGACACTCCTATTCGGTCGTTGTGTGCGCTGGGCTGGTGTATTGCCGCAGCCGGTGCCCACCCTACCATGATCCTCCGGCACCTAATCATAATAACATCGGAGGATCCCTAAACACAAAGACTATTCGAATCCTTCTCTAGTTACTGTGCGTTGCATGACTCCCCAATAATTAAACTTTACTTATTCATTTTTCATAGTATACTAATTAACAAACTCATTTATTTTCATTTTTGTTTACGGAAATTATTTTCTAAATCTTAATCTAATTTTTCTATAACTAGTATTGACTTCAGATTTGTTCAATGAAAGATAAGAAAAAAATAAAAATAAAAAACTTATAAAAAGAATTAATGTTACATCCTATTTTAATTATTTATCTAATACTCGTATATATATCATAGTATTCTTTTCATTTTTTTCGAGTATTTTATTTATTTATCGATATATATGTATATTAACTGTGGTTACTTAAATCGCGAAAATATTATATGAAAGAGAAAAAAAATGTGCCTTGAAATCCAAGGAGCAATCTAGCAAACAACATTATGTATTTATTTAATTCATGTATAATCGCGTTAAACTTCATTTGATGGGGCTGTGTTAAGCCATTAATATTCTTCGATTTTAAAATGCGGCATACTTTTATGCGGACCTTATTACATGCGCTCAGCTAATTAAAAGCTAGCCCAGCTTATTCAAAAGCCCGCTCACGGATCTTAGGGTGAGCAATAAGCTCACTCTCTCTATGCTTGGCTAAGCTGAGTGAGTTCTCTTGTCATTTAGCATCGTTTAGAAAATGTTGACCATGCAGCAGCTGGATATCCCTCCTGTGCAGAAAGTTGTTGCGTATTTCAACCACAACGGGATCGTTGTCTGCCGTGGCAGCAACTCCATCAACTTCTACAGCGACCTCTTTGGTGGCCTCATCAGATCTGTGAAGTCTGGCAACCAACACACATATCGAGCGTCGTTTCATTTTGCGTATTTTGCCCAGCATCTTGAATCATAAAGTTAAAAGAATGGAGTCAGTTCGTGTTGGGTTTTGGCGGTTTGACAAAGAAGAAAGATTTATCGATCGCAGTATCGATATCCCTGTTATTAACATAAGTAATTGATAATGTTATATTGATATTTTCAACACCCCCCCCCCCCCCCCCTCAATACACATTATTGACAATTAATTTGAGACCAAGAAATCTATTACAATTTTCATGTTTTGTCTTGTTTAAATTCCTAGTTAAGATATCTGCCATCATTTGACTCGTTGGACAATATACCAGCTGAATCACAAGCTGACCGGCAACGAAATAGCTCTGTTCGGGAATGTGGGCGGGGTTTTTGTTGACCTATCTCGGCACACTACGTGAATTTTATTTATAGAGTCCCTAAAATAAATGTTGGGAAATACTTAAATGAATTTAATTTTTAAATAAAAAAAAAATAAACCCAAAATGCAAAAAAAAAACTAGAATGGGAATTCAGGAAGACATAAGAGGGTGAGGTAACCAAGGATACGTCGGTAGTCGCGACGGCGGTGTGGTCTAGGTGTCGTTCGACGCACACCTTCTGCACCCGACCTGACCATGACCTGCAAGGGTAATTGTAATTGCAGATCCCCATATGTGCATGACAACTCAATTAATTTTTACGATCCCATGACTCGGAAGAAGAAGACACATTTTACGGTCTAATTTTGTTAAACTTCATGACGTTAAAAATTTTAATGAGAAAATTAAGATATCGGAAAACTAATCCTAATGTTTTTCTATTTTAAATTTCATGTTTCACATTGTTTCTCAATACTAACAATTTGAATTTTTATTGTTTTTATTTTGCTTTATCTATCTATCTTATTTTCATTTGTTTTGGGGAGAGTAATATGAATGCTTTAAAACTAGTATTTGAGTATATATACATATATTTTAAAGGTGGTTACATTTTATTAATTTACTTAATTTTTATTTATTTTATTTTATTTTTATTTTTTTTTTTTTGTGAGAAGAAATTTTTGCCAAGTGATTATTTTATTGACTTATATAACGAGATTCATTTTTCATTAGTATACTTTACGTAATAATAAAAAAAATTGTTTATTAAAATTATTATTATTATTTTCATTGTTTATATATTTTTTGTTTCAGTGTAGTTTGCGTAAAACAAAAAAATTGTTTATAAAAATATACATTTTTTTATTTTATTTTTTCATGGTTTATATATATTTTGTTCAGTGTAGTGCGTAACTAATTCTAATTCTAATTTTATTCATTTTAATATTTATTTAGATTTATTATTTCTTTTTTTTTCAAGCACATGTTTTCAGGTCAATTCAGTAACACTGCCGTGAATACATTTTTATGTATATGTACAAAGTAATAAGTGTATATACAGTGTCTTGAAGCTTATTCTGATCAGGGTCAAGGAAAAAAAAGAATTGCCTGCCATAAACGAACCATTCATTATTTTTCAGAAATTCCAAAGACCGATGGTAGGTACATGTATTAACCACCAAAATTACCATATGACCCCAATACAATGGGGTTTACCCACCCGCTAGGTAGAGTTATGTAAAAAAGTACCCTATTTTTAGGTCGAAGCCTATTATGATCAGGTACATTG
>JAWNLP010000477.1:0-22362 GCA_035042265.1 Drosophila imparisetae | reverse complement strand
GCCTGCTGGTTTTTCACATGATTGTTGTTTTGAATTTGAAAGTGGGTAAAAACTATCACGACCGATTAGAAATGGCAATAATTTAAATATTTACCCACATTCTGCTGGCTATCCCACAAATAAATAATTAAAATTAAAATAAGTGAGAACGTTGTAGTCAGGCGTAACCAACTATAGAATACTCTGATAATCTACTGTGCCTTTTAAATTTGGTGACTCTAGCTCGGGAATTGCAAGAAATGTATGATGACAATGATGAAAATTTTCTACTAATCTTAGGAGGAGGTGTCTATTAAACTATATTACAAATTTGGCAACTCTAGTTTGTAAACAATACTTAAAGAATGTAGCAAACAAGTTACTGTAGAGATATGCATCTCCGAAAATTTGCAAGTTAAGGTCACCAAATGTTGTTAGTACTCTGTTGGCGACATTCCGTAAATATCGTTTGTATTGATTTGTATTAACGCATATATCAAACCAGAAGTTGCCTTAAGAAACTTGGCAATGAGACTTCCACAGCGCTGAGCACCTCCATCAAAGTCTGACATAAGTCTGATAAGTCAATTCTTTCAATTTGATTGGGTTAAGTGCGCTAACATAAAGATACAGATCCCAAATCTGCAACTGCCTTGATCTTTGCATTGACCACTGCACAAACTGCAGAGGAGGTTGACCAGCTGTAGAAAGTTTAACAAAACTAATCCTCAAAGAATCCAATCGAGCCACGCTGCAACACAACCCCTCATCTCCGTTAACTGCGAAAGAGGGAAGACCCCTCCTTAGTCTTGCATTAATTCCGCAATACAAGAGACAGAGCTGTCATCTCCACCATCTAACGAACTAATACATTCCGACCATCTAGATTTTGACACCAATAAAGAAGGAGTCCTTTATCGAAACATCTTATCCCATGAATTGGGCCATTTCGCAAGTGACGCCTCAGGTCCAATAGGCTACTACTGGCTATAAGGGCCCTTCCCTCGCCCTGCATTTCCTTATTGGGAGGCATATTGTCCAGATGGCCTGCTTTTACTCGAAAAAGTATTTATGCGTCGGTTATTGCCATTACTTGATGGATACATAAAAATGGCGTTGCACTCTTAAGAAGTACCTCCATCCGAAAAATAAACAATACTGATCGGCTCCAGCCCGAATCTTAAGCAGTATAGTATAGGTATAGTATAGGTATAGTATAGGTATAGTATAGTTATAGTATATTTATAGTATAGGTATAGTATAGGTATAGTATAGGTATAGTATAGGTATAGTATAGGTATAGTATAGGTATAGTATAGGTATAGTATAGGTATAGTATAGGTATAGTATAGGTATAGCATAGGTATAGTATAGGTATAGTATAGGTATAGTATAGGTATAGTATAGGTATAGTATAGGTATAGTATAGGTATAGTATAGGTATAGTATAGGTATAGTATAGGTATAGTATAGGTATAGTATAGGTATAGTATAGGTATAGTATAGGTATAGTATAGGTATAGTATAGGTATAGTATAGGTATAGTATAGTAGTATAATGGTTTTGTGCAATGTCCGTCAAGCTGTCTGTCCGTCTGTCTGGTTGTTCATAACGCACCTTTTTTCGACATCCTTAGAGATCGAGACTTGAAACTTTGAAAATTGTAAATTGCTTTTTATTTGTTTGAATATGATTTTTGGTTTAATTTATTTTGTGAAACGAAACTCAAAGACTAATTCCCCATATTTGGAATGTGGTTACATTTTGCGCGTTTCTATTTTTTGACTTATTTTTGCTGTCACAGCTATTCATCTTGCGGAATGTATGGGAATTTTACGAAGATGCGAAACGCAGTTCACACACACATTTCGCATCTTGCATCTTTCAGCAGTTCGTTGTGTATATAATTGTAACTCAAAATGAAAAACGAAATAGACGAATAAGAAGTTGATATTTTTATGCATTGAAATGTACTTTCGTCTGTTACGAGTTTATATTTATATTTCGCAGTCGGTATTTTATTTTATTTATTTTCAATCGTAGGAAATTTTGTGGAAATAAATAGTTTAAATATTAAAAATGCGACAGATTCGGATTGAAATATAAGCCACATGCTTGCTTCGCTAACACTATTGCAGGCAGCACCGCTACAATGCCAACGCTCTCCTTCACACTTACCCCATAATCGCCAATCACTGTCAGCTGCAACGCTGCATCGCGCCACACATATCCGCGTAGGCGAAATTATTATTATTGTATTTGTAGAAAAACCAATTGGCAAATTCGCGCGCAAATACATGTGACTGAAATTGCTGCTCGTCGGGAAGTACCAGCAGCTGACGGCACACACACACTCTCATCACCAGATCAGCTTTGGTGAAATTTGTTTTGGCAGGCGTGTGTGCAAATATCTAAATAAGATATATTTGGTGATGTGACGCTTCTGCAGCAGCACGTGAATATCGTCCTCATACAATATAAGATAGCGAAACGCCTCTTCTTGCTCCTCAACGCTGCAGACATTTTTTGTCACACTTTTGGCTAGTTGCAGCAGCACGCGTATATTTCTTCCGCTAAATTGCAGATCGCGTAGTCCTGTAATGTATTGCTGTGATATTGGCATGTCTCTTGGCTCACGATTAAAAATGTGCAAACAAATTTCAAGCATTTGTGTGGCTTTTTCTGCACGTGCGACAAACAGCAACAGAGGTGGCAGCGTGAACGGATGGATGACAATCAACAATGTTGTGCCAGTGCCACGTAGAGATCAAACTCAGACCACCTGTCACAATAATCCGTAAACGATATCTGCCTCACTCGAGCAGTAATTGCTTTCATATCGCAAACACAATATGTTTCCAAGGAGTTACACTCAACATGCTAGGCTGAACTATAGAAGATATAGGTATTATCGATTTTAACTGACGCACAGTTTGGATCCGGTGAAGGTGGATGTGGCCGGTGAGAATCAAGGCACTAACCAAATTAGATTAGCTTTAAAATTTAACAGTATTATGTGGCTTATATCGATTTGTGATTATATTGATTTTCTAGCACCCCTGTGGACTAAGTTATATCTCTATCTCTACTAACTCTACGAGTTTCCAAGAAAACTACGCTCACACGAACGGAAAGACAACATGACGGACAAAACCAATATATCATTCATCAATTCGCTTTCAGAGTATAACATAAAATTACAAAAAGATTTACAATATTTTTTTTTTTTTTTTTATATGGCAAATTAATTTAATATTGATCAATCTACTGAAAGGTTATAAAATATAGTTTTGAAGATTGAATACATAATAATAGGATATTTAAATCAATAACATAAACAAATAATTGGTTTTAACGTATTACAATATTACGTAACATCAAATATAACATTAAATATAACATTTGTTTCATCATAACAATACTATTAACGCTCAACAGTCCAGAGGTCGCTAGTGTGGAGGCGCTTTAAGCGTCTACGGGTTGTATTTGACCCTAGTGTCGAAGCCAAAGGGGTGTATGTCGGTTTATTTGACTAAGAACTGTCGGAACACAGAAGTCGTTGTGCAGCGTCAAATTGCGCACATAAGGTGGAGCACCAGAGATATCTCTTAGCACCTTGTTCTGCAAGACTTGAATTTGATTAACCCAAGATTTTGCCGCTGTGCCCCAAAATGGAATCCCATATGTCCATGTGGGCACGATGATGCTCCTATAGACCAGCAGCTTGTTGCTCAAACTGAGTTTACTGGATGGCTTCAGTAGCCAGTTGAGTTTCGCCCTTTTGGATCTACACACTGCTGCCGTGATCTGTATGTGTTTCCGCCAGGTAAGTTTCCTGTCCAGATACATACCCAGGTAGCGAAAATGGTTCCCCTGAGGTATGATCGTGTTGTTAAGTCGGACGCTTGGGCAGTTACCACTCCTAAGCGCAAACGTACAGTGCTGAGACTTGTTCTCATTGATGCAGATGTTCCACCGGTTGGCCCATGCACTAAAACCATCCAAGAACCTTTGCGTAACCGCTGTAGCTCTCCAAGCAGTGGAGGAGTTAGCAAGGAACACAGTGTCATCCGCGTATGTGGCCAGCAGCGTGTTTCTGTCCACCGGAATCGGAAGTCCGCGGTGTACAATGTGTACAAGGCAGGTCCGATGACACTACCCTGCGGTACGCCCGCTCCGATGCGGCGGATGTTTGATCGCTCGCTCCTAACTTCAACCATAAAAGAACGGCCAAGCAGGTAGGACCTCAGCAGTAAATACTGCGCCGATGGTAGAAGGGACATAAGCTTAAAAAGCAGGATATCATGCCATACGCGATCGAACGCTTGCTGGATATCCAGGAAGACAGCAGAGCTGTACTGCTTATTTTCCAAGGCTTCGAGGACATGCTGAACTACTCGATGAACTTGCTCTGGTGTACCGTGGAGATGCCTAAAGCCAAACTGATGATCAGGAATGGCACTCTGGAAGCCACTTACTTTTTTTTCAAATATTTTGGAGAAAGTAGACAGCAAGCTTATCGGTCGATATGACGAGACAAGATTATCCGGCTTGCCAGGTTTTGGAATCATCGCAATTATAGCACATTTCCATGGAAAGGGGAAGTGGTGGATGCGTACCATGGAGTTAAAGAGTAGCACCAAGAACATCACTCCCTTCTCAGGGAGGGCCTTAGCAACTCTGCCGTCGACGCCATCATAGCCAGGGGCTTTAGTGTACTCTAGCCTGCGAATCTGCAAGCGGACGTCATTAGGGGCGATAGGTGTGATCGGTTGAACAGGATCGAGATCTGCATTTAAAAATGCCTCAGTTTCCTGTACCTGGCTGGGTGACGCAAGTGCAAAAGGCGTAAACCGGCCTTGCAGCTCATCCGCAAATGCCGATGCAATCTCTGCATCCGATCGACACCAAGTGTTGTCCGGTCGCATAATGGGGATCCGCCTGAGTGGCTGCCGCTTGACACAACGCGTTGCCTTCCACAAATTGAATCCATGATTCTTATTGGGATCGGCATTGCGGAGCATATCCTGGAAATATTGGCTCTTAGTGTCAAAAAGCAACTTACGCAGCTCGTACGCTGCCCGCCTAAAGTCTCTTAGATCCATAGGATTGTATGAGCGCATATATTACCAGAACGAAAATCTCAGTTTTTAAAAGAGGCTGAGCTGGACTGGGAGTCGAACAAGGAAGTTTGCCAAGTATGGAGTATTCCGCCGCCGCGTTAATATTACGCAGGAATAACTCCGCTGCGTCGTCTATGTCAGCAGGTGAACTCAGCTCCATGTTCAAGCTGCTCCAACCTCTGCCGGAATCGGGTGATGTTTGCCTTGCGCGGCAGAAGACGTGCCTTGGGAGCATTTAGAGTAACAGCCATTCTATACTCAACGATCAAAGGGATATGATCGGAGTTAAGCTCAATTCGCTCAGATATACCAAGACAGTCAGAACGTATTCCAGCAAAGTCAATTGCTGTCGGCCTATGACTACCGTACGAATAGTGCGTAGCACCTCCCGTGGCAAGTACTTGGAGGTTGGAGTTTCTCACACAATCCGCAAGCGCAATCCCACGGCGAGTGTCCAAAGCAGCACCCCAGAGATGGTGTTGAGCGTTCCAGTCTTTATATTTTTGATTTCAAATATCAAACAGTTTTTTATTTAATTTTCCAATAATCCAATGCTTATTTTCGCTGGCTAGCGCATATATCTTTTTCTATTAGTCCATGTACAGCGACTTGCACTACAAATAAATATATTTTATATATATTTCACATTGAAATACTTTAATATTGACACGTCTCGCACGTTATCGAATTTAAAGAAGATCTGATATAAAATTTGACTTAAAGCTGCGCAAAACTGCGACTTACTTGACGCTGTCAGAGCGATGTTTAACCCAAACCGGCAACCTATCAAGACCCCCTGGTCGTCAACTACGTGGTCGCACTTTTTGTCACGCTCTA
Source organism: Drosophila imparisetae (assembly GCA_035042265.1). NCBI lineage: Eukaryota > Metazoa > Arthropoda > Insecta > Diptera > Drosophilidae > Drosophila > Drosophila imparisetae. The sequence continues at coordinate 16,423 of JAWNLP010000477.1, read as the reverse complement.
CTTGGTCACACTCCGCTGCAGACTCATTGTCAGCTGGTGGGGATAGGGATTTGCGGAGCCGGAAAACCAGAATCCAGACACACAGCAAACACCGTCCGAATCAACAGTCTATTAAAATGCCAGTCGAGGCATTGCGTACCAAGCCGTGCGACCTTATCAGTTCCGTGTTCACAGGATGCGCCAATTGTCCACCCACCATCTAAGCGAATCCCTTCTGCTGAGTCCCCCCCCACCATCCTTCTAAGCGATTGCTCCAATGTTTTTCTTCCTGCTTTCTGGTGCATTTTTTTATATTATTTGTTTTTGTTTCTTTGCAGTGCTGTTGTTCCCAATGATATGGCAAATGACAAACAACATTGGTGGCGTAGGCAGGAGGTGGTTGGTGGTGGTAGATTGCGACTACTATTTTGTGGTGGGTAGTTCATAAAATGCGGCTGGGCTACAGGTAGTTGCTGTTTGGCCCCTTGCGGATGGGGTTGGTGCTGCACCACTGGAATGTGTTCCAGGGGTAATGGCTGGCTGGACTTTGGGCTTAGCCACGAATTGGTCTCCCGAAATTCCTTTACAATTAGCAATTAACGTTTGGGCCTCTGCATAGAAGGTAAGGAATTTGATGTCTACAGAATCATCAGCAGTTGCTCTGAATCGAAATCAAAGACTAAAGTCGCTCCAAACTGAGTTCATTAATTATTAAACAACTATCGGCTGCCTGCTAATTAAAGAATTGATTAACTTCGCATTGTGTTTGCTGCTATGAATTGCTATGATTATTAAGAACATGGACATCTAGTGTTCTGATTCATGTAGGTATGGGTATTATATATTGAGGAGTCCCTCCTTTAAACTCTAGATTTCTCTTGAGCTGAACTTCTACTTTCTTTCAGTAAAGATTTGAGTCTGTTTTACTTTCCATTTGAACTCGTACTCGTATTATTTTGACCTGACCTTTTTCTATATTCAAGTTGATTGCAATGCAAATCCATATGTACATATATATATATTTATATATACAGTGGCTCGAAGCTTATTCTGATCAGGGTCAAAGAAAAAAAGGAATTGCCTGCCATAAACTAACCATTCATTATTTTTCAAAAATTCCAAAGACCGATGGTAGGTATATATATTAACCACCAAAATTAACATATGACCCCAATACACTGGGGTTTCCCCACCTGCTAGGTAGGATTATGTAAAACAGTACCCTCTTTTTCCTTGACCCTGATCAGAATAAGCTTCGAGCCACTGTATATTTGAGTGCCGCAAACTAATTAAATATTTATAGTATTGACATAATAAAAGCACAAAAAATGAAAACCGCGTACATTGTTCTCTATTAATAGTAAACATAGCGCTTCAACTCTTTTGGGCCAACTTGAAATTTGTTGCCATTATTTAAGTTCATATGTAAATTAATAAAACTACAATAAAAATTACAAATTTTTGTTGGATCAAAATGCTGAGTGGCACAAGAAAAATGTGCCCGCATGACTTGCGGAGAAGTCGAACTCTTCCATCTAGATTTTTCTATTATTTTAGGGTTCTTATATTAGTTTGCTTCTAAAATGCTAAATCAAAGTAGGCATTGGAATTGAGTAGACTGCTAGTCTCAGCTCTGCCTATATTTTTTCATTCTAGTTCGTGCGCTCGCTCTGGCAACAGCTCCAGTTTTCCAAATTATTTGGGAAAACATTTTTTTTTGTCGGAATTTTTTCGGTTTTTTTAAATTGTGAATTTTTTTTTTTTTTTTTTGAGAACAAAACGTTTGCTTTTATAAAATTGAAAATGTGGTAATTTGCGTAAAATGTAAAAGTTTTCGTTTTGATGGCGATTTCTTAAGTAATTCTTCGACAAATTATAATAAGTGGCTAGATACGTTAATGATTTGATGACTTTGAATCTTTGATGCGATAATACTACAAATGCCGATTTCTAACGGGGTGAGTAAATCAAGATGTATTGACATAATAAAAGCACAAACGGTTATCCGTTTTGGATGCATCCGACTGCTGCGGCTGCTGCTGCCTCAGACTCGTGGGCACACCGCTCGGCCAGCCGCTATTGTTGCGAGTCATATTTGCTGCCGCCGCTGCCACCTGCTGCTTCCGCTGCTGCTGTTGCTGATATTGTTCCAGTATCTGCATGTTTATTGAATCGGTAATTTCCAGAGCACGCACAAAGCTCATTGCACGCGTTGGCGTCTGTTTGCGTTTGATCTGCGGCGATGGCTGTGGCTGCATCGCTCCAATCGCGTTGCTCACATTGTCTGACCTGCCTGCCAAGGGATTTGGCGAAAAAACAGGCCTTGCGGATCCAGAACTCTGGTTCACGCATGCGGACTGTGACGTGGATGATACATGCGAATATGACGCGCCGGATCACCGCCATCGACGCCGCCGTGTGATGCATTGTTAGCAAGGCCAGCGCCGGTGGCAATGTTGCTCATATTAATGGCCGGTGCTGTGCCGGCCACCTGGGGCAGGTAGAGGTTGGTCGAGTTGTGGCGCTGCAGCGGCGGCGTCGGCTCGCAGTCTTGACTCTGTGGCTCAATATCCGTATCGGAACACTAACGTCTCGGCGAACACTAACCATTGCCCTCGGCCATATAGGTCTTAACCTGAATTCCACGCTTCTCCATACTCGACTCGTAATAGGAGCGGGGTGAATATTGTACCGAGGTGCCGTGCATTCCACTCCCAACGACATCGCCGCTGCCGGTGCTGCCATTGCCACCGGCTCCGGTTCCGGTTTCGGTACCGGCATTGGTGTGTCCGATCGATGCATATAGTGCTTTCGGCTTGATTTAGCGTCTGCGACCGTCGTGGTGCATACTTCTTCGGATACAGCATGTTGGGATACTGGGGCCCGAACTACTTGTAGCAGCAGTTGTGCCAACAGCAGCGTGATAACGGTTTGTAGCCTCCGTTAAACTCGCCAGTTACCTGTTCGTTGTTGGTGCGATCCCGCGACACCAGCACCATGTGGAAGCCAGTCGGACAGAATATTGCTATTGGCCAACACGGTGGCCAGGCCAGTCAGCATCATAGCGACAATTGGTCTGTCTGTCTGTCCCAGACAACAAAGCTTTGAATACAGTCGGGGGAAAAGTCATACTTTTGCCACCAAATATGTTATTGAAAGTAAGTCTTGAAAACACAAGATTAAGCTTTTGCAAGAACCTCGGTTTTTCTCAAATATAGGAAAAATGTGTTTCTCATCTAGTATCTTAAGATCTTGTAACGTTGAGTTCATACTGAATGCGGCGCTGAGCGAGCTGGACAACGACGATGTCCTGCTGCAGGCGAGCGTCATGGAGATCCTAGGGCCGCTTGCCGAACAAAATCACTGTCTTAACTATATGGAGCGAAGGCGCATCTTCGATATCATCAGCAGTCGCGTTGAGGGCATCGATGAGAATCTAATGGAGACGCTCCTTGTACCAAGCATTATGTAGTTCTTTAGAAAAGTTGCCGCAGTGCAGCCACAGATGATCATCACCGGTTATTCGCGTATGGTAACCTGCCTCTTCGATCTGCTGTTCGAAGATGTGGATTGCTTACCCACCGCCAAGGACGCACTGGCCAATCTGGCAAGCAGTGCGCATAGAAAGACGCTGCTACAGCTCCATCACATGCCAACTATCAACAAATATATGTCAAAATATTCTGACTTAATTAAGAAACTAAAGATTCGACTGCTCAACTCGCTAGATATGATCTATGCCCAGGAGTCGCAAGCCAGCGTTGAGATCAGGTGCACAACTCAATAAGATTACACTCTTTTATTTGTTATTAATGCCTTTCTTGCAGCTCCATTTTGAAGATGTGGTTCGAGAGCTTCGCTTGTGGCCAGCAAGTCTACTTAAAACGCTGTGCGGATACGTGTAGGGCATTCAGGCTGTGCAGCACACCGCTGGCTCCATTGAGTTTCCGCTGTCCCGGCACGCTGATCTGCCCAAGGATGTGAAGTACCTGAAGTGGGAGATTATGCAGCTGTTGTCCGTAAGCAGCGCATTCACTGCCGTTGAAACTGTTTGCTTTAATACCTATGTGAATGAGGGACCCTATCATGTCCAGAGTAGAGCCCAAATTGCCACCGAGCCGCAGTAGATTTACATTTGGCCTGGCCATAAACATCACACAACTGAAAACACTCACATAACACATCTTAGATATATGTAATAACTTTTGCATTTGGAGTAATCGATTGCGATTATGCTGCCATCCAAATTCTAAGTGCAGTTAACCCTTATCAATTCTTGAGGTTTCGATTTGGCTTCCATATCTGTAAGCACTGCTTGACTTTTATCTCATTTCAAATAATGAAGATATTTCATCCGATAACGTCGTTAAGCTTCTTGGATGTAACGCGCCTGGTCGCGATATGTTTGCTTCTCATCTGCCCTTAAGGCACACCATTTTGTTGAAGCCAACTTGCACATCTGTACCACATTAAAGCCGCAAACTTTTCGTCGCAAACTTTTTGTCGACATATAGTTTAAATACGGATTGTTTGTCAAAGGTCCTGGCTCTTGGCCATATTTAAAATTTATTTTTTATTTATGGGTCTCGAGCCAGCACCGTTGACAAATAATCCGTACTTAAACTATATGTCAAGTGCGACGAATATTTTGCGGCTACAATGTGATACAGATGTCCAGGTTGGCTTCAACAAAATGCTGTTCCTTGAGCGCAGCTGAGAAGCAAACATATCGCGACCAGCCGCGTTACATCCAAGAAGCTTAACGACGTTATCGGATCAAACATCTTCAATATTTGTCTTACCGGCGAAGCACGAAAAAAATACATATACATACTGATAATAAATAGATTACTAGCTATGAAAGTATTTTGTTTGCTACAAATACTAAGGGTTATCATTCTTACTATTTAGAGGTTTATTTCTTAGCAATAAAAATATACGTAAAAAACATAAAAAGGTCTTTCTAATTTTATGATATTCTATTCGTATATTTATTTTATTATATGTTCTCGTGCTCAGGGCTATTAGTTTTCGAAGTGTACCTGAATTCCTCTTCATGCTACGTATGCATACTTACACATTTCATTTTCGCAGCAAAAAAAAGAAGAAGAAAAAGCACTTTACGCATTCATAGCCGCAATCAAATGTCAGCTTTGTATGCTACTCCTGATTCTGCTATATATGTATATATATATATATATTTTTTTTTTTTTTTCTATACTCCTACTGATCTGCCCCCCAGCCCCTGTAAAACACTTTTCACTTTTTTTGTCGAAACATAATCCAAGTTTGTATCTGTGGGGTGGGGTGTTGTGGGGCTCTGCCTTTTGGCTAGAATCCTACGTGCCGCATCTTTTGGCTGACTATTTAACTGCTTATGGGTTAAATTTATAGTCACGGCTTTTATTTATGTCACTTTTGCCGTTGTTCTCGACACCATTTTTCTTGCGGTTTTAGCATACTGTCTGCCTGTCTGGCTGTCTTGTGTCTGTCTGTCCGTTGTACATGAATGTTGCGTCGTCTACCCGTTGCATAAAATCAATTTCATTGCCTGCTTGCGGAGCTCCTCGTTCCGCACGATGATGAGGTAAAAGTGTTGCAAGTTTATATATTTTTTTGTTTTTTTTTTCGCCAAAAGCTGAAGACAGCACGCAGGCGTGTCGCTTGCCACAGCTGCCACGCTGAGGAGTGGTTACTGGCTAGCACACTGGTTACTGGGTGGCACAGTTGGCGCTCAGCCGCGCGCTGTCTTGCATATTTAAGTTGTGCCCCGAAACCCAACAAGAGCTCACCCCATCACACAAGAATTTCTCCAACTCCGACTCCATTTGCACGTCCGGTTTTTTGGATCTACATTTCCGTACGGTTGTTTTTGCTGCTTGTTAGTTGGTGCCTCATTAACTGATCCTATTTACCCTTATCTACACAAGCATTTCATATATCTTTCATTCGCTGCACTCATTTCCGCCCACTTCCTGTGCTTTATGAACCCAACTCGACTGCGCTCGCTGGGAGTCCCTTCCAATAATGAAGTGGCACAAACTCTGCCTCCATCTAGCTATCTGTGTCTATTGCCATCTCGCTCTTTGGGCCAATTAGCAAAATGTGTGAATATATATATTTTGTGTTAATTTCCATTTAATTGTTTAATATGTTGTTTGCATTTTCTATTAGCACCTTTCCGCTGCTTATTGTTACTACAATTATTGTCTCATCCGACCCGGTCTCTCTCTCTCTCTCTCTCTCTCTCTCTCTCGCTCTCTCGCTCTCTCGCTCTCTCGCTACCAGTCTGCCCTCTCTGCCACCCATTTTGCTAATTGTATGAAGTGTTAGTCGAGTGCCTGTCGGCTTTTATCCAGTGGTTGAGTGAGTGGTGCCGAGCATTCGTGACGGCTATTTGCCGAGTGCTTAAGGATGGTGGCATAAACAGCTCGTTGGGCAGAAAACAACAGAACTCATTTAGTTGCTAGTTGCATCGAGGTGGTCAAGTAACCCTCGAAACAAGACACTATTTAAAACTCACTTTATGTTATTAGACATGAACTGGGCTCAAACTAGATCACTTGTACAAATGGCAGCAATGATGGTAAATGCTATGCTTCCTTGAACTTTAACAGCGCAATAGCTGAACCAATATCAGACAACCGAATCGAATATCTTTTCGCTCTGCTCAGCTCTGTCATTTGCAAAAAGCAATAGCTATAGTCAAAAAGGGCAATAGCAGGAGGAACTGGAGCAGAGCGAGAGCATAGTCGAAATGCACAGTTTTTGCTACTAATGTAGTAATTAGCAATCGCAGTAGTTGCTTTACTTTTCCGTCAAAATCCTTCTCCATAAAGTTCCGCCGTAGTGCAGGATATCTACCAGAGGCATTAACTATGCCACTAATGAGTGGACGACCACGGCTGGCTGCACACAAAGCTTCACAGCTGGTTAATTGGCTTAGATGACTCAGATCCTGTCTGTCTGAAGGATGAATTACGTAGGTCGGATGCAAGTGTGTTAATACAGCAGCTGCCAAGTATCTAATACATGTGTACTTGGGACACATGCACAACGCGACGCGTAACTAATTTAAATCATTTGAATGGCCCCAGTCAACTAATTCCCGCGCAAATCTTAAGCCCCATGCAAATCCCAAGCCTAGTCCCAACTGACACAAATGTGGCGCTAACTCTAAGCCCAGGAAAGGACCTCAGCTGAATTTTTGGCTAACGACAGACAGTTGCCAACCACAGCCGAAGCATCTTCAGCTGCCAAGTCGCCAACATGGCCAAGACGCAACTTTCAATTGTTCCCTTTCTTTGTTGCTGTTTGAAAGTAATAGAATAAAGTTTCGCACCCTGGGAATTCCAACTGTTGTTTTTCAAACGTTGTCGCGCCCTCTCCCACCTGAACCTCCTGCTAGCCCCGCCCCCATGTACCCAGGTTCCCAAGGACGGCAGCATAAAAAGCACATAGATCTTTCTTTCTCTGCCGCGTCGGCGTCTTTAGTTTGTTATATGCGTGTAATCCACCTCACCCGACGGCCCACGCCCCCCAATACACAGGTCTACCCCCAACCCGAAACTTGAGTTGTACTTACATATGACAGTTGGCATAGCCGCCATTTTGCCTGCATTCGTAATCCAATGCTGGCAAAGATTGGTTTATTGCCTGCTCTTATTGAGAGCATTATGGAATGATGGTTAACATTGACGCTTAAATGCACGACTTAATATTTAAATGTACATAAAGGAAAAAGGAACTGAAAATTACAATTATTTAAATAGGTAATTTAATCAAATGAAATAATAATAAAAGTTGCATTCAGAGTTTCAACACATTGACTTTTGTCTCAGTTATCTGAGATTTGATTTCATGTGCCATGGAAAAGCCAATCGAGCTGATGCAGAAAATAACTCAAAATTCACTTAAACAATACTTAAATACTGAGATAAAAACTTTACTGTTATTGCCATAATTTATCATTTATCGTTTATTTCATTTATAAAGACAAATTTTGCAAACATAAGTTGATTTTTATTCCATGAACCCATTAAAACTGATTAATTTGAGCAAAAGTGCCTAACAGGCGGCAGGACCAAGCAGCTACAACCCCATAAGGTAAATAAATTCTTGATCAGCATCGACATTCCTTTCTGTACGTATATATAGCCTTCCAACTGATATATAGAATTCCCGAACATGTTATAGACTGTACAGATTTCATTGATAGCGGAAACATCCATTATATATATATATATACAGTGGCTCACACTTCAACTCGACCATTGTCAAAGAAAAAAAGTAATTGCCTGCCATAAGCTAATTATTTATTATTTTTCATGGTAGGTACATATATTAACCACCAAAATGAATATATGACCCCAATACACTAGGGTTTCCCCACCTGCTAGGTAGGATTATGTAAAAAAGTACCCTATTTTTTGTTTACTGCTTTTTTCGAGTAGTCTTTAAAAAGTAATATATTTTCCGTATAAAAGCTTAAATAAGGATGTTAATACTTAGCATTATATCCTTTAGCCTTAACAACTTCCCTTAACCTATTATTCATGGAAGATACCAACTTCCTGGTAGCTTCTGGGCTGATTCTGCTCCACTCATCCCGCAGAGCAGTTTTGAGGTCTTCTTTGCTGGATATGCTGTGCTTTCGTATGTTATTTTCCAGCAGAGCCCACAAATCGTCAATAACTTTTAAATCTGGAGATTGGGCTGGTGGAATTATCACGTGGGGGCAGTTCCCGATGAACCAGGACTGTACTATCTTGGCCTTATGCTTGGGATCGTTGTCCTGGTTGAACCGGAAAGTACGTCGGATTCCTACCTTCTCGGCACTTTGGAGTAAATTTTGTTGTTGAAGTACACATTCTTGTCCATTGTTGTTTCAAAAATCACAAAATTCCCGAATCCGGCTGACGAGATACATACCCATGCCATGTCACTTCCTCCACCATGTTTGACTGTTGTTTTTACGTGTTTGGGATTCAGCTCAGTATTGGACTGTCGCCACACATAATTCCGCCCATCCGAGTCAAAAATGGTGAATTTGGACTCATCTGCAAATATGACTGTGTTCCAGAACTCCAAATCCTTGTCCAAGTGTTTTTTGGCGAACGTCATCCTAGTCCCTTTATTTTTCACGCTTATAAAGAGCTTCTTCTGTGGTACTCGGGCATTAAAGTCATGTTTGCGCAGAAAATTGCACACAGTTTATACACAGCACTTTTTCCCCATTTCATCCTGCACCTGTTGAGCCACTTTTGGAGCCGATAGCTTGGGATTTCCCCTTATTTTCCTGGTGATCCTTCGCTCCTCCTCTTTGGTGAAAATCTTGTTTAGTGCCATTCTGCCCTTGCCTCCAATCCGATTTGCGTCGACGAAGCGCCAAATGATGTTATACACAGTTGAGTTGCTCAGATTGACCATTTCAGCAATATGGCGATGTGAATATCCGCTTTTGTGGTGTTCCAGGATGAGTTTCCGTTGTTCAATGGTAGTCTGTTTGTCCATAGTCCTTTTTGGCTTATTGCACCCGAGATGCAGGATAAAACTAAACTGACTTCGAAGGATTGGTCTATTTATACCAAAAATACTCAACTTTAGGTAAAAAATCCGGGTTTTATGGCACCCAGGTGTCCACAATGTACCTGCTCCAAATGAACAGTGCGCCTAAAAGTAGGCAACAGTTTTACATAATCCTACCTAGCGGGTGGGGAAACCCCAGTGTATTGGGGTCATATATTACCTACCATCGGTCTTTGAATCCAAAAATAATAAATAATTAGCTTATGGCAGGCAATTCCATTTTTTCTTTGACACTGATCCGAATAAGCTTCGAGCCACCGTATATCTACAAAACCCTAAGACTACATTTATCTAGTTTATCGCGTTTCTTGCGTAAAGTTTCTAGCTTTGAGCTTTTTTTTGCATTCCTCTAATTGAGAAAACCATCAGCAATGGTAATTCTTCCTAATGAAGAACTCCGATTACTTGTCCGATTAGTTGTTGTTCATTTTTGCTGATTTGTTGGTAGTGGTAGCTTATTGAAAGGTTGATTTTCGTTGCTGCTCGTGTTAAACAATCGATAGTCGAGCTCGGATAATATATATATACAAAAATTGTTATAGGACAAAAATGTAATATTTCCAACTCCGATACAAAATAAATGACAGATGTCAGCAGGTAAACAGGTGTATGCAATCTTCGGTGTGCCTAAGATAGCAGTTCTTACTTATGTATATACATATATAGAAATGATTTTATATTTGAATAACAACATATATTTTGTAAGCTATGTGATGGGATACCTGGGTGTAAATGAAACGGAGGCACGCCGTTGTTCGGTATGGTTGGGCATTAAGCTCTTCATACCCGCCGCCATTCCGCTGTCTACAGTATTTTGATGTCGCAAGCGATCAGACACATCACAGACTTGGGAACAAGTGCTGTAAAAATCAGTAGATTAGGTTTTATGTTAATCCGCATTCAAACGAAGAACTTTAATCATGACGTTATTTGTATGCTGCTTTTGCTGCTGCTTACTTCGCTTTTGTTTTGGGCAAAAAATCAAACTGACTGCTCGTATTTTTAGTGTAATGGCAGCTGATAACCGGTAGAATGAACTATTTTGCGGAATGGTGGTGGGGTAGAATTGGGTGGATGTGAGCTCCGAAAGATGTTGTCATTAATCTACCTTTTAGATTTGGTGACACTAGGTTGTAAATGAGTTGGGGCGGAAGTGGGCATCGCCGGGAAATTCGGAGAGGCTAATCAGAATACTTTTAAAATTGGTAACTCCATATACATCTATCCTTGAAGAACATCTGAAGAAGCCTATCATTCTAGTTCAGTGACTATAGCTCTTAAATTGTGCCACCGATTTGCACTATTTTGTATACCAATTTTGATAAATATGATTGAGGAAATGGTCGTTTTTTGATCATTTTTCTTATCGATTATTATCGGCTAAGTGATTGGATGAGGTGGCCTGTCGATACATATGCCGAAATTAGCATCGATAATGTCGATAGGAATTTATCCACAAATTACAAATAAATACGCACGAAACTCATTTTGGCCAAAGCTGGCTGTGTGACTCTGCGTCTATTCCCTACAAGCAAAAGATCAAGGGTAAAATGTCATGATTTAATTTCTTCATGTAAATGCGAACATAGTCGTTTGGTTCTATTTACCTTGCTGGGGGCTGCGGCTCTACCCTGGCGTCGACAGTGCCGATTGACAAGGGTAAAGGCAGAGCTGGAGTACAATCAGCATTGGTGTCCGCTGTTCCGGTATCTTGATCCCAAGGACAAATAGACAGGTTTACTTGTGCAGCAGGTAGTACATCTGAGCCCGGCTCATCCCATGGACAGATGGCACTGCCTCTGGCAGCTGACAAGCTCTCTGTTGTAGTCCCTAATTGGGAAAACTTGATATTCGAAGATTCACTGTGGAAAAAAGACAAATGATACAATAATAATAAAGACATATGTTTACAGCATGTTTGTCGCATGAAAAAATATTGTAATATTTTATTTATCGGTACTTTGGAAAAACTTGGATTGCGTTCTTAAATGACAAACATAAATTGAGGACCATATTGTAAATATTTTTGTAATTTTATGTTATACTCTGAAAGCGAATTGATGAATGATATATTGGTTTTGTCCGTCATGTTGTCTTTCCGTTCGTGTGAGCGTAGTTTTCTTGGAAACTCGTAGAGTTAGTAGAGATAGAGATATAACTTAGTCCACAGGGGTGCTAGAAAATCAATATAATCACAAATCGATATAAGCCACATAATACTGTTAAATTTTAAAGCTAATCTAATTTGGTTAGTGCCTTGATTCTCACCGGCCACATCCACCTTCCCCGGATCCAAACTCTGCGTCAGTTAAAATCGATAATACCTATATCTTCTATAGTTCAGCCTAGCATGTTGAGTGTAACTCCTTGGAAACATACTGTGTTTGCGATATGAAAGCAATTACTGCTCGAGTGAGGCAGATATCGTTTACGGATTATTGTGACAGGTGGTCTGAGTTTGATCTCTACGTGGCACTGGCAAAACATTGTTGATTGTCATCCATCCGTTCACGCTGCCACCACTGTTGCTGTTTGTCGCACGTGCAGAAAAAGCCACACAAATGCTTGAAATTTGTTTGCACATTTTTAATCGTGAGCCAAGAGACATGCCAATATCACAGCAATACATTACAGGACTACGCGATCTGCAATTTAGCGGAAGAAATATACGCGTGCTGCTGCAACTAGCCAAAAGTGTGACAAAAAATGTCTGCAGCGTTGAGGAGCAAGAAGAGGCGTTTCGCTATCTTATATTGTATGAGGACGATATTCACGTGCTGCTGCAGAAGCGTCACATCACCAAATATATCTTATTTAGATATTTGCACACACGCCTGCTAAAACAAATTTCCCCAAAGCTGATCTGGTGATGAGAGTGTGTGTGTGCCGTCAGCTGCTGGTACTTCCCGACGAGCAGCAATTTCAGTCACATGTATTTGCGCGCGAATTTGCCAATTGGTTTTTCTACAAATACAATAATAATAATTTCGCCTACGCGGATATGTGTGGCGCGATGCAGCGTTGCAGCTGACAGTGATTGGCGATTATGGGGTAAGTGTGAAGGAGAGCGTTGGCATTGTAGCGGTGCTGCCTGCAATAGTGTTAGCGAAGCAAGCATGTGGCTTATATTTCAATCCGAATCTGTCGCATTTTTAATATTTAAACTATTTATTTCCACAAAATTTCCTGCGATTGAAAATAAATAAAATAAAATACCGACTGCGAAATATAAATATAAACTCGTAACAGACGAAAGTACATTTCAATGCATAAAAATATCAACTTCTTATTCGTCTATTTCGTTTTTCATTTTGAGTTACAATTATATACACAACGAACTGCTGAAAGATGCAAGATGCGAAATGTTCACTGTGTGAACTGCGTTTCGCATCTTCGTAAAATTCCCATACATTCCGCAAGATGAATAGCTGTGACAGCAAAAATAAGTCAAAAAATAGAAACGCGCAAAATGTAACCACATTCCAAATATGGGGAATTAGTCTTTGAGTTTCGTCTCACAAAATAAATGAAACCAAAAATCATATTCAAACAAATAAAAAGCAATTTACAATTTTCAAAGTTTCAAGTCTCGATCTCTAAGGATGTCGAAAAAAGGTGCGTTATGAACAACCAGACAGACGAACAGACAGCTTGACGGACATTGCACAAAACCATTATACTACTATACTATACCTATACTATACCTATACTATACCTATACTATACCTATACTATACCTATACTATACCTATACTATACTGTTTAAGATTCGGGCTGGAGCCGATCAGTATTGTTTATTTTCCGGATGGAGGTACTTCTTAAGAGTGCAACGCCATTTTTATGTATCCATCAAGTAATGGCAATATAATAAATATAAAATATATAAATACTTTTTCGAGTAAAAGCAGGCCATTTGGACAATATGCCTGCCAATAAGGAAATGCAGGGCGAAGGAAGGGCCCTCATAGCCAGTAGTAGCCTATTGGACCTGAGGCGTCACTTGCGAAATGGCCCAATTCATGGGATAAGATGTTTCGATAAAGGACTCCTTCTTTATTGGTGTCAAAATCTAGATGGTCGGAATGTATTAGTTCGTTAGATGGTGGAGATGACAGCTCTGTCTCTTGTATTGCGGAATTAATGCCAGACTAAGGAGGGGTCTTCCCTCTTTCGCAGTTAACGGAGATGAGGGGTTGTGTTGCAGCGTGGAACGATTGGATTCTTTGAGGATTAGTTTTGTTAAACTTTCTACAGCTGGTCAACCTCCTCTGCAGTTTGTGCAGTGGTCAATGCAAAGATCAAGGCAGTTGCAGATTTGGGATCTGTATCTTTATGTTAGCGCACTTAACCCAATCAAATTGAAAGAATTGACTTATCAGACTTATGTCAGACTTTGATGGAGGTGCTCAGCGCTGTGGAAGTCTCATTTCCAAGTTTCTTAAGGCAACTTCGGTCGTTAAAGTGGGTTTCCGATGGCATTGCGCAATGTCGATACATTTTTTCGGTGGTTCCATTGATATAACTGATTTGCACAGGCGCCAGAGCGAGTTGCTAGCAGATGTCTCCACGTCCACGAAGAACATAGATATGGCGCATTTGTTTAGTAACTTGTTTGCTACATTCTTTAAGTATTGTTTACAAACTAGAGTTGCCAATTTTGTAATATAGTTTAATAGACACCTCCTCCTAAGATTAGTAGAAAATTGTATTCATTGTCATCATACATTTCTTGCAATTTCCGAGCTAGAGTCACCAAATTTAAAAGGCACAGTAGATTATCAGAGTATTCTATAGTCGGTTACGGTTCAAGTATCCAGTCAAGTTCGCAATGCGCTTTCCTTAAACTATGGCCCATATTCATAATCGCTCCCAACATGTCAGCTTTTATTGTGATTTATTTGTTTTTATGGCATTTGTTGTTCCTCAGGTCTTAAAATAATTCCTATATGTATATATATATATTCTCACAACCCACTTAAAAGTGGAGGCCACATCATTTTAGCAATTACGCTTTGTCCCAGGTCAGTGACAAATAAAGTGTGGAAAAATCAATAAGGGTAGCTTACCTGTAGGAAATCTCGCTGAGATTATTCTGTGAGTCAGAGTGCGGGACTTTGGAACTATCCTTAGTGACACCACCAACAGCAAGCTCATGAGCTGACCCAGTGAGACTGCGATAACGGATCTTGTGCCGCTGGCTGTGCCGGTGCTACTTGTGCCCCTGGCTGTGCCGGTGCTACTTGTGCCCCTTGCCGCTTCGCCTAAATTTGGCTGACTAGACAGAGCAGCAGTCATCTTCTTCTTCGCACCACTCACACCCCCAAAATTAAAGAAGCGTTTCTTGTGCGAGGGCTGGATACCACTGTCAACAAGTCGTTTGTAGAAATCGGAACATACAAAGCGGGGATAGCAATCTTTTTTTAGTAGCAGCATGGATATATGCTCTGAGGCGGAGTCAAATGTGAAGCGCGTGGGATTTTTAAGACCACGCAGAACGCTTTCCATGGTTTTCCCGTCGATGTTTATATCACAGTGCTGGCTGCAGAAAGAAGTCATACTCGTTGAATGTCTTCGAGTAGCTGACTAGAGATTCACAAGCTTGTGACATCTTCATTCGTGTACGATTTAAGGATTTGGTCAGAAATTCCACCTCGCGTTGAATATCATCGACAGTCTTCTTTTTATTTGGCTTTTGACCCTGGCGATCCCGTGAAGGGATCGGGCACGGCTCGAGGGGTGTAAATTGACCGGGTGGTGGTCGGTGGACTCGCCTTTTTGCGCTCCTTTGCAAGACGCACCTGCTCCTCGGCCTGCATTGAGATGAAGTCCCACTTCCCTTTTAGGTTCTTATGCAGAGAGGCCAAAGCCTCAGCCTCGTAGTCCTCCAACGCATGACGCTACTTATTGCGAAGTGACCGCTTTGCTAAATATATTGCATACTCCACATTGTCCGGAGCCTTGTGCTGCCAGTGCCAGTAGTAGGGTGTCTGGAAGCGATAAAGAGATGAATCGTCTTTTACAGTCAAGGTCTTTGAGTCGTTGACGGGAAAAAAGTATCCATGGAGGCATAGCTGATTTGCAATACTCAGTGCTTCCGATTCCTCTATTTGAAGACGATCCATAAACCACTCAATCAGATCGTACCCTGTTAAACGATATCAATTTCAGTATCTGCAGTAATCTCTTGTTTGTTACTTTTAATTACCCATGAAAGCATAAGGGATGGAGGTAAGGAACATCTTTTGCTGACGCACTGGTACTCCATGCTCTTGGTCCTCCATCTCCCGCACTAGTACTTCCATCTGAAACATACAAATATCGTTGTATAAATGATATACACTCGAGTTGAGTTGTAAATTCAGACTGGCCGCTCTGACGAGCAGCCCTTTATTTATATAAATCTCTTAAACCTAAAATACATAGAAATACATTAAAATACACTATGCAGCCGCTTAAGGCAACTGCATTGGTCCCTTTTCGAGTGCGGCCGTTTGTAAGGCGACCGCTTTCTCACTCTATCGAGTGCAGCCGCTTGTAAGGCGTCTCACTCCATCGACCTCTCTAAAAATAGCTTAACCCCATGCAAGCCAGCCTCAAGTGCCTAATCTTGCGGGCGCTGCATGAGCTAGCTATCAGCATATCTCATGTTCATCCTTGAACAATGCTGGCTTGCATGGGTCAGCTATCATCGTCACATGTTCGTACTCGAACATTCTCCAGGGGGGCAGTAAATCTGATATTATGCAGCCGCTTGTAAGGCGACCGCTTGGCGCCTAAATACTTAGAATTATTATGCCGTCGCTTGTAAGGCATCCGCATCTGCGCATCAGCGGTTGGATCACGGCGACTGTCGACG
>JAWNLP010000469.1:0-21489 GCA_035042265.1 Drosophila imparisetae | reverse complement strand
GTATTCCTTGAAGTCTGCAGGTATACAAAACACACAGCAGGCTATTATTTCAAATTAATGTGAAAATCATCATAAGAAGGGACACTCAAACAGAGTGCACTGTAAGAGGGAGAGAACCGATAACACACAAAAAGATAGCTGCACGTGTCAAACGTACGTGCGAAGTACCTACTCAACATCAATTTACGGCAATAATACTATAATTATGATGTGGGAAAACATTAGGTGGGAGGTGTCCTACGAGTTATAACCAATGACCAATGAGGTGCGAAAAGAGAACCGAAAACATTTTTACACTGATCAATGAACTCACCCTCAAAAAATCAAAAACATGTACCTGCACACTTGTGCGGTAGCTGGTAACCGATCTTCCACTATATTCTAGCATACAGGTTATAGGTTACATACCTTGCTCACAATTCCCTCCTTAAAAAACACAATCACGTACGCACACACAAGTGCGCGAGTGATCCTCCACATTACTCTAACCCCTAATAAAAATAAGGGTCATCCATAAATCTATACCCTTCGATCATAAATGTCACGCACGTGATCCAAAACCACACATTTTCCTAAAAAAGGTGACACACCTGTCACTCCCCCACCCAAAAGCAATTAATTATGTGTTATAATGAAACAATTAAAAATCGAAAGCAATAAAAAAAACGATTAGGACTTCCTGTCCTAGAATGCCCAGTTCCCTACTACTGGCGAAAGAGAGTGAATTCGCCGCAACTGCAATCAGGGCCGGATTTCGGTCTGATATACAGTTACTCTGAGGGGTGCATATAGCATAAATACACATTTTATGTATATTTATTTACCAGGGCTATATGGCTAATCACACCCCCCCTTCGGCAGTGGAAGACTTAGACTGTTAAAACGGCGACGCTTGTGCTGATGTGCTCGTTGATGCGCTCATCCAATGTTACATACCAGATCAGCGATCTAATCCGGTCCCAGGCCTGCGTCGTATTCCGCACCGAGATGCGGGCCGTCCAATCGCCGCCAAACTGCTTATCGCCGTTGTATTTGACAAACGAGGTCTTCACCTCGAATGTATCCTGTCCAACCGTATCCTTTATCCACCTGTCAAACATCAGACTCGAGGACAGATTCCAATTCAGGTTGCTCCTGTTGCTGCTCGAGCTGTGGTGCTTGCTTTTTGCATTGGCTGCTGATGCTGGCTTTTTGATTCGATTTAAGCGCATGCTGTTGGTGCCGCCTGCATTGCGCGCCATCCTTGCCAACTTATATCACAATTTTATTTGATTCCTATTTTTTTTTATTTTAGTACACACACGTACACACCCGCGTACTATACAAATCACCCGCCCGCGTGGACGCAGCGATCGCCGTCCATGCTCGCAGCCTTGTATAGAATCTGCGCGCGTGTTTGAGGCCTAATTCTATACCTTTTGTGTGGGTGTGTGCACTCGTGCTCCTTATCCCTCTCTCTCGGGTTGTTCTATTTACCGGTGCATGTCTCGACTCTAGTGTGCGTGACAAACCAACGGGATTTTGCGCACGCCTCTACACAAGTGTGACAATCTGCTGTTGCTAAGCTCCGAAAAAACGTTTTCGGCAGCCGCTCCACTTGCGGTCCCCATTGTGCAATACCCTAGTGCATACCCTTTCCTTTATTCCTACCCTTTCCTGTTGGGCGTTTATTTTTATTATATATATATATATTTTTTTTAATTAGTATTCAGGTGTATAAGTGTGATTCCAATTTTGGTTTTTGGAGTCACACTTATCTTCCCCCCTTTTAAATTTTGGGGATTTGGGGACTCACCCGCCTCCTTGCTATGTGGTGTAACGAATCTATTTGCTTGCCGGGCTAACGCTCAGTCGAGCTGTGGGTTCGTGCAAAAAATTTAGTGAATTTGGTCGCGATGTGACAATTAACGACACAATTGTTTTATATATATATAAATTAAATTGAATGGTTTATTTGGATTTGTGCTGTGTTGGCTTATAATTGTACTTAATGTTGCACTATTTTGACACTTCACTGAGGCCTCGGCTTGTCTCGGGAAGCGATCCTGTTCGGGAAAGTCGGTTCTAGGCACCCCGTACACCAGTTACTCAAGGCTGCGACTGCGCGCTGCTCGACCGGTTACCGTACGGCACTCTGTTTAACCAAACGGATTCGCACGTACACCGTCTGAACGCAGGCTTGACCGTACGCGTTCGCCTGGTAACTATGCAGGTTTCACCCAGTGGCACGACTTAAACGTGGCAAGGATGCACTTCTTTAATCACTCAAGGACCTCAGTGTCCTGTATTAATATTATTCTCCACTCGTGTTTGTTCACTTATTTAACGTCCTACCGCACTTGCGTAGGTTTGTTCGTAACTTCTGCGTATTAATTCTGCTCTCGGACCGTTTGGGCAGCGTTTCCCCTTCTCGTGTCGTATTTTTCACTGACTCACGCTATGTGTTGCGGCGCTCCTTTTATAGGCCGGGTCGCCCGATGGCCTCGGTGGCGTGATTTCTGGTAATTTTCCACTGCCATCTGCTGGCGCCAGCCTATGTCTGTCGTTAGTGTGAGTATGGATGGAGATATTGCACTCGCAATACTCCTCATACATAACGGCACATGTCCTGGTGGACATGTGTGTCAGACACGCTCATATGGCTGACAACCTGCGTACGAAAGGGAGAGGACGAAAGAGAGCGAATTCGCCGCAACTGCAATCAGAGCCGGTCTGATGTGCAGTTACTGTGAGGGGCACATATAGCACACATAAATATATAAACCTATATATTGATTTGGCATCGCTATATGGCTCCTCACACTCCCCTCTTTCTTCGGCATTGGAAGACTTCCACTGTCCCAACGGCGACGCTTGTTGAGGAGGCCGGGAGGGCATGGTGTCGTCGTCATCACCCCATGACTCGCCATGCTCCTCTCCGCCCTCGTTGGTGTTGTTTATGCTGGGGAAGACGGATTTTTGGAAGCATTAGTGGTCCCCTTCCCTGTTCCCCCAGTGATTATTTCTGGATCTTCATTTGTTACCATTTATTTTGATTTTTATATATATAGTGACATATCCAGATCACGCAGATCTCTCATGTCCACACTCACTGCAACCGCAACAGCAGCGCACAAGAATCAAATCGCCGACTCAGCATAAACATAAACAAATCCAACAGAGCCAGCGCACAATAATTAAAAGCCCAGATCCCAGAATCAAACGCCGTAAATAAACAAATCCAACAGAACCAGCAGCCACAAGAATTAAAAGCCTAGATCAGCATAAACATAACCAAATCCAACGGAGCCAGCGCACAAGAATTAAAACGCCGTCTCAGCATAAACACATCCGTCAGCACATTCTTTAAAAGCAAAAAAAATCCAAGATGCAGCGACAAAGCTACAGCGACTCAGCTACAACACCACAGAACACGCAAATGCGAGCTTTCTTTATAAATCAAACCATAAGCATAAGTGAGAGATATTTTCTACACGAAACCGAGAAGAAGTGATTTTAAAATAAAGAATTATACTTTTCCTTAAAACCGATGTCGGACTTTCAATTAGTAGGATTTTCAATTCTCAGTACATAATTGGCGCAGCCGGTAGGATTCTGATATTCATAATCGGCGCAGTCAGTTCAACTCTCGCCAAAAACGTAATTGGCGCAGCCGGTAGGATTCTGATATTCATAATCGGCGCAGTCAGTTCAACTCTCCAAAAACGTAATTGGCGCAGCCGGTAGGATAACAAAAATTGTGAAACGTCGTGGTCCTTTACAGGAAAACGTACTGGTGTTTCGCGAAATTGTTATCCACATAAGGACCCTTGAAAAACTTTTTTTTTTCCAAAAAAAAAAAGAAAAAAGTAAATCATAAAATACGTGAGGCAGACGACAAAAATTTTTTTTGGAGTGAATAAACTTTCAAAAAAAACAGTAATGTAAAGTGTATGTGTAATAAAGAAATTACAAATAAACAAAACAAAAGTGAAAGAAACATAAATAAAACAAACAAACGACAAAAAAAAAAAAAAATAAATAAAAAATTATATCAACAAGTGCAAAAATCAAAATTTTTAACAAAATCAAATCCGCCAAGCACACAGAGAAGCAAATCTAAAACTACAACTAGCAAAGCGTGAATTCATGAAAAAAGAAACTGAATTTTTAGGACACATAATAACAACGGAAGGAATAAAATCTAATCCAATAAAAATAAAAGCCGTTAAGGAATTTCCAATTCCTAAGACTCCCAAAGAAATAAAAAGATTCTTATGATTATGCGGATTTTACCGGAAATTCATCCCAGATTTCGCAAAAGTTGCAAAGTCAATGACAAGAAAGCTAAAGAAAGGAGCAAAAGTTAACGAAAAAGAAATAACATACATAGAAGCCTTTGAAAAATTAAAGTTACTCATAGTATCAGACCCAATATTAGTATATCCCGATTTCAAGAAAAAATTCTCACTTACTACAGACGCTAGTAACTACGCATTAGGAGCAGTATTATCACAAGATCACAAACCAATATGTTATGCTGGCAGAACTTTGAACGAGCACGAGATAAACTACTCAGCAATAGAAAAAGAATTTTTAGCAATAATATGGGCAACGAAAAATTTCCGATCATATTTATTTGGTAGAAATTTCGAAATACTTAGCGATCACAAACCTCTCATATGGGTAAATAACATAAAAGAGCCGAACATGAAGTTACAAAGGTGGAAAATACGACTAACGAATTCGATTATGAAATATAATACATACCAGGCAAAAAAAACTATGTAGCCGATGCAGTTTCACGAATTAACCAAAGAAAATAACATAGAAGAAAATTTCACGGGAAATGCTCAAGATAGCATAGCAGCGACTATACATAGCGCAAACGAAGATAATCAAAATTGTATTCAAATCACAGAAAGACCATTGAATAATCATAATCATCAAATAGAATTTATAAAAGGAAATACCGACGAAATAACGAAAATTAGCTATTTTCACAAAACTAAAATTGTAATAAATTACATAGAAATGACAACAGAAAAAGCAAAAGATATCATAAAAGAATATCTTTGTGCACACAACAGCGTTCTATACTTCCCACATGAAGGTGACTGCGCAATATTCCAAAAAGCTTATTTAGAAATAATATAAAGAGATTGTCCGATAAAAATTATAAGAACCACAAAAAAATGAAAAGATATCCAAACTTATTCAGAATTGAAACAGACCATATTAAAAGACCATACAAAACTTTTACATCCAGGAATAGAAAAAACTATAGTAACATTTAAAGACAAATATTATTTCCCGGATTACCAAAAACTAATACAAAACATGATTAACGAATGCGAAATCTGTAATACGTCAAAAGTAGAACACGGACACAAAATTTCGTTATGAAATAACACCTGAGATTTTCAACACTAGAGAGAAATACGTTATAGATTTTTATATGATCACTAATAAGCAATTTTTATCATGCATAGACGTATACTCAAAATACGCTACATTAATAGAAATACGTGGTAAAGATTGGTTAGAAGCAAAACGAGCATTATTAAAAATATTCAACGAAATGGGAAAACCATTAGAAATAAAAGCAGACAAAGACTCAGCATTCATGAGTGCAGCATAAAAAATGTGGTTAGATTCAGAAAATGTTAAAATTCAAATCACAACAAGCAAGAACGGAATATCAGACGTAGAGCGGTTTCATAAGACAATTAACGAAAAACTAAGAATAATTAATTCAGACAATAACGAAGAAAATAAGTTAACAAAATTCGAAATAATACTTTATACTTATGATCATAAAACGATACATAGCACTACTGGTAGAACACCAGCAGATATCTTCATTTATGCCGGATCACCAGCATACAATACCCAGTTGAATAAAATTCAAAAAATCAATAAGCTAAATGAAAAAAGACAAACTTATGAAGTAGATACAGACTATAGAGAAATGCCACTTATCAAATCAAAAACAACAAACCCATTCAGGAAAACAGGCATAATAAAAAAGTTAGACAGCAAATATTTTGAAGAAACGAATAGAGGATGAAAAATCGTACATTACTAAACTAAATTTAAGAAGAAAAAGAAAATAAACGTAAACAAAGATGCAAATGACCAGATTGGGAATTTTTAACCCAAAATTACTAATTATTAAATATTGATTCCGAAAAATTGTTAAATATAAAAATATCAACTTGCATAAGAGAACATATAAAAACTAACAATACCTTGTTAATCATAAGCTTAACATTAGTGACAGTATTGTCAATAGTAATTGTTTTGAGGAGGCGCGGAGTGAAATTCCATTTGATTCAAACAAAACAAATTGTTGCATTGTCGGGCCAGATTGAATTGGGTTTGCCTCTGATGCTGATGAATCGCTTTAGTGAAGCGATGAACCATGCGGTTGATAAGTCCTCAACCAATTCCAAATGTACTGCCTTGGTGGCAAAACAAACGAATATTGCTATGTAGCACTTTGTGGGCGGCCTGTTCCTGACTTCTGACTTGATAAGGAATGGTCCACAAAAATCAATTCCAGTTGTGCAGAACGGGCGGCCTGGTTGCACTCGATCTGCTGGTAGCGGTGCCATGATGTGCTCGAGAAGCTTGGGCTTCATTCGAAAACAACGAATGCATTTGCCGATGACTGCGGTTTTTCGCCCGCCAATGGGCCAAAATCGCTGTCGAAGCGCGGCCAGCAAGCTTTGTGGTCCACTGTGTAGGAACTGGCGGTGAAAATTATCGATGATGGCGATGGTGACGGGGTGCTGAGCTGGCAGAATTATTGGGTGCTTTGCCTCGTAGTCCAAAGACGAATTCTGAAGACGCCCGCCAACGCGAATTAATCCGAAGCTGTCCATAATCGGATTTAACGATATAAGTGTTGATTTTGATGCTACAACCTTCCTTGTGAGCAAATCCTTGTGTTCTTCGGCGAAGTGAACCATTTGGATTCCTCTAAGTAGAAGATGTGTGCCGGCCTTTATGTCGTCGACTGTGAGTGGGCCTTTGGAACGATCTTGATCATTCGTCTTGACCTGAGAGAACCTGTATATGTATGCAAAGACTCGTTGCATCTTGCCAAAGGAGTTTTGGTACTTGCATCTGAACGATATATCAAGCTTGTCCGTTAGAATTAAGGCATGTCTACGACGTTCGGGCAGATCTGAGCGGGTAGAAATGTCTGGCGGCCAATCATCAGTAGATGACCGTAGAAAGGCAGGTCCTTCACGCCAAAGAGTTGATTCCGAAAGTTCGAGTGCTCCGCAGCCACGCGATAGTATGTCTGCTGGGTTCAAGTGGGTAGGAACGTGGTTCCAAATCATCCCCTTGGTGCGCTCCTGAATCTGAGATATTCTGTTGGATACAAAAATATTAAATTCAGATGGGGCTTGTCGAATCCAAGAGAGTGCAATAGTCGAGTCGGACCAACAATAGAACCGACAAGGGTGCGGTGCGCATTGAGCGATGTTAGAGACGAGCTCTGATAATAGATGCGCAGCGGCTAACTCCAGCTTGGGAATTGTAAGCGTTTTTAGTGGTGCAACTCTTGATTTGGAGCATAGGAGATGAGAGGAGTAGGCACCCTGCGCTTCTGATTGCACGTAAACACAGGTGCCGTATGCGGCTAAGCTTGCATCGCAGAACGCATGTATTTCCCATGATGAGTGTGGCTGCAGAACCAAACGAGGGAATTTGAGCGTACCAGCTACGGCTATTTGGGAGATGTGCTCAATCCAGGCAGAGTGTAGAGACTGAGGAAGGGCTTCGTCCCAATTGAGTTTGTCCTTCCACAGCGTCTGTAAGAATATCTTTAGTTTGGTGATTATAGGAGATATTAGCCCGAGGGGGTCGTAGAATTTGGCGATTGTGGCTAATATTGTACGCTTGGTTACAACGTTGCCGGAGAGAGTAGACGACGGACTGAATAGAAGATAATCAGAGTTGGTATCCCAAGCCAGACCCAGGGCCTTCTTGACATCGGTTCCATTCGAATAGGAAAGCGTCCTCTTCGGAGCAGCTCCTTGACCTGCTGACGAATTTCAACAACTTCGTCGATGGTGTCGCCTCCAGTAATTAAATCATCAACGTAGAAATCCCTTCGAATGATTTTTGACGCAAGGGGTAGCGAGTTTTCTTCGTCGTAAGAAAGCTGTTGCATAGCTCGAATAGCTAAAAATGCCGCAGGCTTTGTTCCATATGTAACGGTGTTTAAGGTGTACACCTAGACTTCGTCGCTCGCCTTGTCGCGCCATAGGATGCATTGAAGGTATTGGTCTGGATGAGTCACGCGAACACAGCGGTACATCTTGCAGATGTCCCCGCACAAAGCAACCTTATAAAATCGAAATCGAAGTAATGTGGTGAATATCTTTGGTTGTATGGATGGTCCTGCAAACAATAAATCGTTTAGAGAGAGTCCAGATGTGGTTTTTGCGGAGCCATCAAAAACGACTCCCAACTTGGTCGTGGTGCTATCAAGCTTATGCACGCAATGATGAGGTAAGAAATATTGAGGTACAGCAGATTGCTTGGAGGCTAATGACATGTGTTTCAAATCAATGTATTCCTTCAAGAATGCAACGTACTGCGACTTTAGAGATGCATTTTTACCCAATTTCGATTCGAGTGCATTGAATCGACGTAGGGCACTGTTGTATGAGTCACCAAGCGCATCGAAGGGATCCTTGGCTGGGAGCCGAACTGTGTACTCGCCTGATTCAAGACGCGAATAATTGCGGAGAAATAGTTGCTCACAATTAATATCCTCATCCGACGGCATATCTGCAGTGCCGCAATTATTGTCTATTTCCCAGAACTGCTTGACTAAATCGAACAACGGTTCCGATTCCGCATGCTTGCTCGCTGCAGCTAGAGATGAGTGTTTGGGAATAGCACAGCCTCCAGAAACTATCCAGCCTAATTTGATCTTCTGAAGCGTGGGTAAATGATTTGCCAGACGAATTTGCCCAACGCAAAGCAAGTCGAAAAATATGCCAGCGCCAATCAGCATATCGATCCTTTGACCTTTGTAGAAGAGTGGGTCGGCGAGATGGCAGTTGTTGGGTATTTTCCATCCGGTGGTATTTATGTCGAAGTGAGGCTGATAATCAGTTATCTTTTGAGTTACGACTGCAGAAAATGATCCTTGATAGGAGCCAGTAGCTGATTGCGCAACAATGTCAGCTGCCTTGTTGAGCGAGAGAGAGGATTCGCCTATGCCTGATACCACCATGTTCGAGCGGCGTGGTTCCAACTGAAGCTGGTTAACGAGACGAGTGGTGACAAAGTTGAGCTGCGATGCTGAGTCCAGCAGAGCTCTGCAAGGTACGAAGGTGCCAGATCGATTTCTGACAAGTATGATGGCCGTTGCGAGCAGCACGTAATCGTTCTCGTGGTGTTTCAGGGCTCTAGGTGGCGATGTGGATAGGGAAACAAGTGATGCGCCTTGAGCACGCGTTGTGTCGGGCAGCTGAGATGCGGAACTTGTGTCCATATGTAGCAATGAGTGGTGCTTCTGCTGGCAATGTTTGCAGTGACCAGACTTGCATTGCTGTAGACTATGCCCTTTGCGAAGGCAGTTAATGCAGAGGTGCAGCCTTTTAGCTTCCCTGTAGCGAATGGTGGGAGTTAAATTTGTGAATCGTGTACATTTTAACAGATTGTGATCAGCAGATTCGCAAAAGACACAAGATTGAGCGCTGTTGACAATTAGTGTATTGCGGTTTTGTACATACGATTTTCCCACATGCTTGCCAGGTGTGTGCGTTGCCGTGGCAAATTCTAAATTTTCCATCATGCGGCATCTCCTTTCCAAGAATGTGGCCATGTCGGTCCATTTTGGTAGCCCTTTCAGGGGCAGTGATTCCTCCCACTTCTCCTGCGTGGCTTGATCCAATTTGGATGTGATCAGGTGAATCAGCAAACCATCTGCAACGGCGTCAGCAGATGCCACTGCGTGCAACGCGCGCAGATGTGAATTGATGCTGTCACTCAATTGACGCAGACTGCTTGCCGACCCCTTGTCCACACCTGAGAGCCTGAATATGGAACGGATGTGTGCCTGAAAATGCAACAATTTATTGTCAAAACGATTTATTAGCAGTTCCATGGCTTTGTCGTAATTGTCCTCCGTTGGTTCGAAAGCGCGAATCGCTTCCAACGCAGGTCCAGCTAGGCAAGATCGAAGATGTTGAAACTTCTCCACTTTCGTTATTTCCTCATTCTGGCCGACGACAGTGTTATACATGGCGAAGAAATCGGGCCAGTCGATGTACGCACCGCCGAAACGTGGAAGCTCAAATTGTGGTAATCTGGAGAGACGCGCTGCGCTTCTTGTGCCACCATTTAGCTCGTTCGTATTACTCCGGATTGCTGTAGAATGGAGAATCGAAGCCTTGCGCGTACTGGTGAGTTCACCAGTGAGCTTGGATGTCACCTCGCAGCTGACTTGGTCAAATTGCCATCTTGTGTCCGTGGACAGCTCCGTAAGATCAAGCTTCTCAAGATTGGATTGTGCAGCATCAAAGCTAAGGCGCATTTCGCTGCTTAAGTCCAGTCTGGCCTGCAACTCAGCTTCATTGAAGCGCATCAGCTGCTCACTGGTTAAAAACTCATTAAATGCTTTGAGTTGCCGAAATACTGATTCTGCCTTTGCCTTGTAGAAGTCAAAGTCAGAGGGCAGAGCCGCATTAGAATTTGATTCGTTGGCCATTTCAATTGATAGTCACGATTGACTCACGCGATCAGCACTGTCGAATATGCGCGTAGATTCGAATGTATGTTGTTGTTATGCGAATAACGGACGAACGAAATGCAAACGAAGTTAACGGCAAGTACCGGTTGACCGCTGATTGACCGCTGCGTTAACGAAAGTTCTTGCACAGCGCAACTAATGATTTGTTGGGCGATTTACAGTTAAGTGGTCAACTGAGGGGCAAACGGAGACAAAAAAAGAGTACACGCGCGTAATGAAACCGAGAGCGAAAATGTGCGAATGTGTGTATGTGTGTGCGAGCGTATTTGTTGGTCTTTGCATCGAATTATGCAGAAGACGCTTAGATTGATTATTAACACGATAGTTAATAATCTTTCACTTGCACTTCAACAACAAGAGCGAAAATTATGTATGTATGTGTGTGTGCGTGCGAGAGTGTTTGTTGGTCTTTGCATCGAATTATGCAGAAGACGCTTAGATTAGTTATTAGCACGATAGTTAATAACCTTTCACTTGCTCTTTAAA
Organism: Drosophila imparisetae; assembly: GCA_035042265.1. Classification (NCBI taxonomy): domain Eukaryota; kingdom Metazoa; phylum Arthropoda; class Insecta; order Diptera; family Drosophilidae; genus Drosophila; species Drosophila imparisetae. Next base: position 10,241 of record JAWNLP010000469.1, on the reverse strand, counting down.
TGACACAACACATGAAAGAAATTAAATAAAAAAAATCACGTCGGGGTCACCAAATGTTTTGAGGAGGCGCTTTTTTGCGGTCACCTATATTTGAGCCAGCCGCTGAGCTGGTGTTTGAGTTGAGTTCTGAAATTTGTGTGATTATTTATTTCTTATTTTATTCAATTTTCACTCTATTTGCTTGTATTAAATTCACAATATATTTCATTTAAAGCGATGAGCGTGTTTCGCTTGTATGTTTGTATGTATGTATGTTTGTATGTTTGTATGTTTGTATGATGATGTTTGTATGTTTGCTTTGATGCGCGTACTTCACTTGCACATGCACAGTCGACGCGAGCTAAATCGAGAGTGTCTGGTGATCTTGCATGTGCAAGGTGAAGATGAAAAGAATGCAAAGACAAAACCCAGGGATGGGCATGCAAATTACGTTAGAAAGTTACGTTACTTATTTTATGATTCTTATAATTAATTGGCTGTTGGCTGCTGCTGCCTCCGACAGTAATAATAAGCTATTTTTTGCTCAAATTCAAAAATTTACCTAAACAACGTCGAACAAGAAAACCAAGCCACCATAGAAAACGTTAACGACAACTTACAATTATACCCTATACTCTAACGCTTGAGGACAAGCTCATTTCTAAGGGATGGGGAAGTGACATATCCAGATCCCGCAGATCTCTCATGTCCACACTCACTGCAACCGCAACAGCAGCGCACAAGAATCAAATCGCCGACTCAGCATAAACATAAACAAATCCAACAGAGCCAGCGCACAATAATTAAAAGCGCAGATCCAGAATCAAACGCCGTAAATAAACAAATCCAACAGAACCAGCAGCCACAAGAATTAAAAGCCTAGATCAGCATGAACATAAACAAATCCAACGGAGCCAGCGCACAAGAATTAAAACGGCGTCTCAGCATAAACACATCCGTCAACACGTTCTTTAAAAGCAAACAAAATACAAGATGCAGCGACAAAACTACAGCGACTCAGGTACAACACCACAAAAGACGCAAATGCGAGCTTTCTTTATAAATCAAACCATAAGCATTAGTCAGAGATATTTTGTACACGAAACCGAGAAGACGTGATTTTAAAATAAAGAATTATACTTTTCCTTAAAACCGTTGTCGGACTTTCAATTAGTAGGATTTTTATTTCTCAGTACATAATTGGCGCAGCCGGTAGGATTCTGATATTCATAATCGGCGCAGTCAGTTCAACTCTCGCCAAAAACGTAATTGGCGCAGCCGGTAGGATTCTGATATTCATAATCGGCGCAGTCAGTTCAACTCTCGCCAAAAACGTAATTGGCGCAGCCGGTAGGATTCTGATATTCATAATCGGCGCAGTCAGTTCAACTCCTCCAAAAACGTAATTATATATATTATTTTTTTTTGATAACCCGTGGTTCTGTTCCTCGAACACCCGTGTTCCGTGTCGGGCCGTAGTCTTAATGCGGTAGCGCCGCTCCGCGCACCACACTAATCGTGGCGTCCGATGGTCGTAGCCCGGGTATTCGGCTATGGCCTTGACGACCTCCGTGGGCCACTCAGCTTACGGTATTTCCCGCCATCCCGTGTGTGGTTCGGGAGCGGACTGTTGCCGCTGCAGTGCGGGTCGTGGCGGCCGGGGCGTCGTCTCCGGGCACGATGACTGTCGGAGGAAGGGGGGTCGGGGTATACCGGCGGCGGGGGTGGTGGTGTTTCTGGCTGGTAACTGACCTTGGTACCGGTTGTTGCAAGGGCCGGACCTTCGGCGTATGTCAGACACGCTCATATGGCTGACAACCTGCGTGCGAAAGGGAGAGGACGAAAGAGAGCGAATTCGCCGCAACTGCAATCAGAGCCGGACTTCGGTCTGATGTGCAGTTACTGCGAGGGGCGCATATAGCACACATAAATATATAAACATATATATATTTATTTGTCATCGCTATATGGCTCCTCACACTCCCCTCTTTCTTCGGCATTGGAAGACTTCCACTGTCCCAACGGCGACGCTTGTTGAGGAGGCCGGGAGGGCATGGTGTCGTCGTCATCACCCGATGACTGGCCATGCTCCTCTTCGCCCTCGTTGGTGTTGTTTATGCTGGGGAAGACGGATTCTTGGAAGCATTAGTGGTCCCCTTCCCTGTTCCCCCAGTGATAATTTGTGGATATTCATTTGTTACCATTAATTTTTTTTTTTTATATATATATATTATTATTTTTTGTTGCACGGGCCGGACCATCGGCGCCTCCTCTTCCAGTTGCCACGCGGGCGGCGCCCGTACGTCTTCCTGCCAACTAGCCACCACAGTGTAGGTGTGATGCCACTGTCCTGTGGCATAGGTATTTTTTTATGACCACCTCCGGACACACCGGTGGCACATACGGCATCGTGTCTTCGTCGTCCGTATTTATGGGCTCCGGTGTCGAACTGGCGATGTCAGAGCTTGCGTCGACGTCTGAGTCCGAATCGGTGTCGGAGTCCTGACTGTCGTCCTCGTTATCCGTCGAGAGAACGATGGTCTCCTCTGCCCAAGGCCGGGAGGGCATGGTGTCGTCGTCATCACACGATGACTCGCCATGATCCTCTCCGCCCTCGTGCGTCGGTTCTCCTCCGTTGATCTCGTCGTTAGCAGGGCTAATGTTTCTGTCGTCTCGACGTCTGGGGGGCATGGTGTCGTCATCATCGTTCGATTACTCGCCATGTTCCCCTTCATCGACTTCGTAGAACGGTTGGTAGGGGCTGTCGCGTCCCTCGTGGTCGCTGTCCCATCCGCCTTCCTCGATACCTTCGCCGTTGATCTCGCCGTCGACCTCTGATGGTGGTCGTTCGACTGAGCTGATGGAGTCCGCGCGTGGTCGTGCTCCTGCGAATCGCACCGCGGATACGTCCCGATCGGGAGTCGGCGGCAGCTCCGGGAAGTGTCTCCTCACCCACTCTGGGTCGATATCATCCAGCTCGCTGGGATATCGACGTCGTCGCGGCTGTTCGTCCTGTTCCATCGCAGGGCTCGGGGGCTCCCGCGCCTGCAAATTTTTCTAATGAGCTGTGCGCGTGCCTGTAGTCTGATTATATAGTTCTTGTGTGGGTGTGTGCGCTCGTATCCCTCTAACTCTCGGTGAAGCTCTTCACTAGTATGTGTGGTTAACCAACGGTGTCCTGGTATCCATGTACCTGCACTAGTGCTGGTGACTAACCAACGGTGCATGGTTTTGTCACTCACGCATCCGCACTAGTGCCATTGTTGTTGGTTACCATTTTAAATTTGCGCACGTCGCCATACTAGTGTTTAAATCCGCTGTTGCTAAGTGCCAATCGTTTTTTTTCTTTGCGGGTCGTTGCACTTGCGCTCTCCGTCGACCAGTCATTGTCGTTGTGCGATTCGTCCATAGCGGTGACCGAAACGTTTTCGACGGTCGCTGCGCTTGCGCTCTCCCTAGTTCAAACATTGTTGTTGTCCGATTCGTCTACAGCGGTAAGCGAAACGTTTTCGCCGATCGCTTTGCTTGCGCTCTCCACAGGTCAAACATTGTTGTTGTCCGATTCGTCTACAGCGGTGAGCGAAACGTTTTCGGCGATCGCTGTGCTTGCGCTCTCCACAGGTCAAACATTGTTGTTATCTGATTCGTCGAGCGAAACGTTTTCGGCGCTTGCTACGCTTTCGCTCTTTGGGGTGTGAGCGTTGTTGTTGCAGATTTCCGCCAAGCCAACGAACGAAACGTTTTTGGTGTTTGCAGCGTTTACGCTCTCTAGCGTGCGAGCGGGTATCTGCTCTCTAGCGTGTGAGCGGGTAGTATGTTTTCGGCGGTCGTTGCACTTGTTCTCTCCAAGCGCTAGCGCTGTTGCCGTTCTTATATATATACTTTTTTTTATTATTATTTTTGTTATGTGTAGGTTTATACGACCTTTGTATACCCTTCCTTTTATTTATTCTTACCCTTTCCTTTGGGCGTTTTCCTTTAATTTCTCCGTTTTTATTTTATTATTTTATATATATAGGTGTATACGACCTTTGTATACCCTTTCTTTTGTTTTTATTCTTACCCTTTCCTATTGGGCGTTTGTTTTATTATATATATATATATATATATAAGTGTGAGTCCAATTTTTGTCTTGGAGCCACACTTATCCTCCCTCCCCTGTTAATTTTGGGGATTTAGGGACTCACCCGCCTCCTTGCGATGCGGCTTCAAGTCGCTCACATGGGCCGTCCTTATCCGCTTATCTGCCGAGTTCTTCAGTTTACAAATCCCCGACGACGTGAAATCCACGATTTGATACGGGCCGCCGTATCTTGGTGCCAGTTTGGCTGCGAATCCCTCAGCCGCATTTGACAGGTGGTGTACCTTAACCCACACCTTGTCTCCAATTTTGGGCCTCCATTGCCTGCGACGGAGGTTGTAGTGCCTTGCCTGGTCCTGACAGGCCTCGACCGCGGCCAATTGACTTGCCTTATATTTCTGGACATATGCCCTTACGTCTCTGCATAAGCCTGGCCAATAGTAGCGCGCTGCTACGCGGGCTATTGTTTTCCGGCTTCCCGTATGTCCTGCGGCGGCGGTGTTGTGGTCCTCCTTTAGGACTTGTGTCCTCCTGCCGGTTGGCACACACAATTTCCAGGCTTTCCCATCCTCTGTTCCGTCTCTGTGAGGGATGTGCCTGTATAAGTTTCCGGATCTCTCCATGTAGTCTGGAAACTTTCTGGGATTTTTGTGTATGGTGGTTCGCATCTTTTGGATCCAGTGGCAGTTTTTATTCGCTTGGTCCATCGCGTCTTCCACCGCTGAGACTCTCCGGCATGTCTCCTTCCGGGGCTGTCGTGGTGGGGTAACCCTTACTGCAGTTATGACTGTCTTTGCCACGTACAGTCTCTCCTCCTTATGTTTTCGAATTCTTTTCCCCGGTATATTTATCTTCAGGCCTGCGCACTCCAAAACCATTCCCATGCCTGACAGAAAATCCCATCCGAGAACTGAGCCATCGATAATGAAACTACTCGTGGCCCCTGTATCGATCGTAGCCTTGTACTGGCAGTTGCCGATCTCTACGACCGCTGTCAGCTGCGCTCCTTCGTCCTGCAGGCTGCCGATTAGCGTCTTGGGGCTGCCTTTGTTCGGCTGCCGCTCGCCTCTCGGTGGTGGACGCCGGTGTCCTTTTCCCGACTGACAACATACCGACGTTCGAACTCCGATACGTCCACATGTCCAACAATAATCCAGCATAGGATTTGTGCACTCTATCGCACGGTGTCCCTCCTGGCCGCAACATTTGCAGACCATCGCTGGATTGTTTATATGTGTTTGTATATTGTCGCGTCTCGTCCTCGGGGCTGGTCTGGGTCCCGTGTCGGCTTCGGTTCTCTGTGTTCGTCCACTGTCCGCTATTCGCATTCGTGGGCCGTCTTGCCTTGGCGCTGGCTCTATTTGGCGGTAGTGACGCATCTGCGGTGGCTCCATATGTCGTCGCTGTGGCTCCCTGCGTCTCTGTTGAGGCTGTACTTACCTTTGCTGTGGAGCGTTGTACCTCGGATGTTCCATGCGTCTCTGTTGCGGCTCTCTGTGCATTCTTTGCTGTGTGCCCATCCGCTCCGTGTGGCTCTGCTGTCTCAGCTATTCCCTATCCGCTTTGAGCTCCTTAAACACGACGGCCAAAAACATCAATTCCGTTAGGTCGTTGAATTGATCTGGCCTGGCGTATGCTCGTAGGTCCGGGAGGCGGTTGTTATAAATTTTGTGTAGTGGCTTGTCCGCCGAACACTGCATTTCCATTATGTACACTTTAAATGGCTCGATCAAATCCTGACGTCTGTGATTGACTTCGTCCTTTTAGTTTTCAAAGTAGTCTCTCTGCAGAAAGTACTCTTGAAGCTTTTGATGAATGTTGCCCAACTTGTCCAGTGCTTGTTATTTGCTACATACCACTTCAGAGCCATTCCCTGAAGTAGTTCGGGCATGGCCCTGGGAACCAGATCCAAGTTGAGCCCGTAGGTATCGGCTGACCACTTGATACCCTCTTTGATGGCTGTGGTACGGATGTTTTCCATGCTGTGTGGTGGTTGTCTCTCACGCGCACTGCTGCGCTGGTTGCCGGTATACTCAAATGCGCGAAATCAATGTTCGTCGCTTCTCTTGCATCCGCAACTTGTACTATGTCCTTCGCCGGTGACGCTCTGCCATGTATCGCCGCCAATTCCCCAATCCGCGTCCTGTGTGGTAGTCTAGAATCGTGAGTGTCCACCCACTCTCCAAATTGTGGTCGCATAAAATATCCAGTGTGCCGCTCAGCTCCACCTGGAATTCTTCTCCATACTTCAGTACTTCCTCCTTTTTGAGGTTGTATATCCACGCACGAACCATTTTTGTTCTTTTAATATATATACTGTGTGTCAATTATCGCAACCACCAAAGTTGGCCGCCAGCCCAACTCACGGTTCACCGTTTTGGACGAAACGAACAACAACAACACTTGCAATATGGAGAGCGCAAGTGCAGCTGCTGCCGAAAGCGTTTTTCTCGGCGCTTAGCAACAGCAGATTGTCACACTAGTGTAGAGGCTTGCGCAAAACCAAAGTCCCGTTGGTTAGTCACACTAGTGTCGAGACCTGCACCGGTACATAGAACAACCCGAGAGAGAGGGATAAGGAAAACGAGTGCACACACCCACACGAAAGGTGTAGAAGGAGGCCTTCCACGCGCGCAGATTCTATACAAGTCAGTACGATAGCACAACCAAGCAGCTCATGACGGCTGTGAGAATGGACGGCGATCGCTGCGTCCACCTGGGCGGTTGATTTGTATAGTACGCGTGTGTGTACGTGTGTGTACTAAAATAAAAAAAATAGGAATCAAATAAAATTGTGATATAAGTTGGCAAGGATGGCGCGCAATGCAGGCGGCACCAACAGCATGCGCTTATCGAATCAAAAAGCCAGCAGCAGCAGCCAATGCAAAAAGCAAGCAGCACAGCTCGTGCAGCAACAGGAGCAACCTGAATTGAAATCTGTCCTCGAGTCTAATGCTGGACAAGTGGATACAACACTGGATGGATACGGTTGGACTCATCATGACGGGGTGCAAACCATACAGGATACATTCGAGGTGAAGACCTCGTTTGTCAAATACAACGGCGATAAGCAGTTTGGCGGCGATTGAACGGCCCACATCTCTGTGCGGAATACGACGCGTGCCTGGGACCGGAGTAGATCGCTGATCTGGTATGTAACATTGGATGAGCGCATCAACGAGCACATCAGCACAAGCGTCGCCGTTTGAACAGTGGAAGTCTTCCATTATCGAAAAAGGGGGGAGTGTGAGGAGCCATATAGCCCTGGTAAATAAATATACATAAAATGTGTATTTATGCTATATGCACCTCTCACAGTAACTGTACATCAGACCGAAATCCGGCCCTGATTGCAGTTGCGGCGAATTCACTCTCTTCCTCACGCAGGTTGTCAGCCATATGAGCGTGTCTGACACACATGTCCTGATGGACATGTGCCGTTATGGTATGAGGAGTATGACGAGCGCAATATCGCCATCCATACTCACACTAACAGCAGACATAGGCTGGCGCCAGCAAATGGCAGTGGAAAATTACCAAAGATCACGCCACCGAGACGATCATGTGATCTTTGGTACAGTCGCGACAAAAGGCTGCGACGCAGGCCTATAAAAAGGGCGTCGCAGCACACTGAAAGAGTGTCCGAGAATCAGAGTTCAGAAGCGCGGAAGCTATGAACAAAACCTACAATAGTCAAAAGTCAAAGTTCAGAAGCGCGAAAGCTATGTACGAAATCTACGCGAGTGCAGAGACAAGTAAAACAACAGTGAACGTTACAAGTGTAAAAGTGTGCGTCGAACCGAACGACACGCAACCAAGGAGCATCGAAGGACTCGACGCAGCCGGTACGATACACCAACAAGGAGCAGTGAAGGATTCGACGCTGCCAGGCGTAAGGACAACACAGGGCACTAAGGTCCTGAAGTTAGTGAGAAGTGCAAATACTTGCCACGCTTGAGTCGTAACGACAGGCGGAATCCGCACCAAACCCAACGACCCCGAGTGGGACCGAGTCTGTGTTTAAGCAACGCGCGTACGAGCGAATCCGGGTGCATAACCGGAACGCCGTATGGTGACGTTGTCGGGCAGACAGACATCTCAAACTTTCCTAGTTGGTGCGCGGATTCACCTGGAGTAAAACTCTTGCGAACAGGTGAACTCTTAGAAGCTGACCAAGGGCTGCAGTGAACCACTGAAAAATCTACAGTGCAAACCAACCAGTGCAATTGTAAATCTAAATAGTGAGAGTTAAATAAAAACCATTATTTAATTAAAAATATACAAATCCATGTGTTATTAGTTATCGCAAACGCATCAAATATAAATTTGTTGCACGAACCCACAGCTCGAGTGAATTTACCTAAGCCGAAAGAATAGGTTCGTTACAACTGGGGCCCAACTTTGGTGATTGCGATAATTAACACACAGTATATATATTAAAAGAACAAAAATGGTTCGTGCGTGGGTGTAAGAATTCCAGGTGGAGCTGAGCGGCACACTGGATATTATGCGTTGACAATTTGGAGAGTGGGTGGACACTCACGAATCTAGACTACCACACAGCACGCGGAATGGGGAATTGGCGGCGATACATGGCAGAGCGTCACCGGCGAAGGACATAGTACAAGTTGCGGATGCAAGAGAAGCGACGAACATTGATTTCGCGCATTTGAGTATACCGGCAACCAGCGCAGCAGTGCGCGTGAGAGACAACCACCACACAGCATGGGAAACATCCGTACCACAGCCATCAAAGAGGGTATCAATACGCGATCACACGGCGACGACTATGTCGTAAGAATACCCGAGGCGTACCCGTAGCGAAGCAAGTCAGAGAATGGAATTTTCACTTCGACGGCACTTCAGAGCCGTTAGAATTCTTGGAGCAAGTCGAGTGGTCAGCGGATACATATGGGCTCAACCTGGATCTGGTTCCCAGGGCCATGCCCGAACTACTTCAGGGAATGGCTCTGAAGTGGTATGTAGCACATAACCAGCACTGGACAAGTTGGGCAACATTCATCTAAAGCTTTCAAGAGTACTTTCTGCAGAGAGACTTCTTTGAAATCTTAAAGGACGAAGTTAACCACAGACGTCAGGCTATGAACGAGTCATTTAAAATGTACATGGCGGAAATGCTGACGCTCATGCGGCCACTGCAGTACTCGGCGGACAAGCAACTACACAAAATTTATAACAACAGCCTCCCGGACCTACGAGCATACGCCAGGCCAGATCAATTCAACGACCTAACGGAATTGATGTTTTTGGCCGTCATGTTTGAGGAGCTCAAAGCGGATAGGGAAAAGCTGAGACAGCAGAGCCACACGGAGCGGATGAGGTCCTGAAGTTAGTGAGAAGTGCAAATCCTTGCCACTCTTGAGTCGTAGCAACAGGCGGAATCCGCACAAAACCCAACGACCCGGAGTGGGACTGAGTCTGTGTTTAGGCAGCACGTGTACGAGCGAATCCGTGTGCATAACTGGAACGCCGTATGGTGACGTTGTCGGGCAGACAGAAGTCTAAAACTTTCCTAGTTGGTGCGCGGATTCACCAGGAGTAAAACTCTTGCGAACAGGTGAACTCTTCAAAGCTGACCAAGGGCTGCAGTGAACCATTGAAAAATCCAAGTGCCAACCAACCAGTGAAATTGTAAATCTAAATAGTACAATTAAATAAAACCATTATTTAATTTAATATATACAAATCCCTGTGTTATTAGTTATAGCAAACGCATCAAATATAAATTTTTTGCACGGACCCACAGCTCGACTGAGTTTAGCTAAGCCGAAAGAATAGATTCGTTACAAAACTTAAAGTTGATTTTCTTACTTTATGTGTATACAAAATTAAGGATATTAGATCTAAACATCAACATGACTTATTTTATTTTATTTTATATTTTTAATTTATTTTTATTTTCAATTATTATTATTTTTTTAACAGACAATCCTTATAGCTGTTTATAGTTAACTTATCTAATGCTAACTGTCGGAGGCAGCAGCAGCCAACAACCAACAACAAAATTATATTATCGATAAAATAAGTAACGTAACTTCATAACGTCATTTGCATGCCCATCCCTGGGTTTTGCCTTCGCCTTGCACATGCAAGTTTATCTATCACACTCTCGATTCAGCACTCGTCGGTTGTGCAGCGCCAAACGAAATACGCGCATCAA